>CM033732.1:1779384-1965234 GCA_019671005.1 Hibiscus mutabilis | reverse complement strand
ATAAAACAAGTTATTTTATTTTTTAGTCTAATTATTATTTTTAATTATAATGTGTCTAACATGTGATTTTATTAGTAATTATTTACAAAAGGTACATCACCTTCATTATTAATCGTTGGTGAACGTTCAATGTACTATTGCTTCTAATTCATCAAGGAATCCCTCATTCATCAAATTTTCTATCAACTCCCACAAAGAGGACTATTGTTCCATGTTCATAATCAAGTTGTGTGATATGTTTGAGACAAGTAACAAAGACAACAAAATTATGATGTTTTACAGTAAGTACTGTTCTATTAGTGCCTATTAGTTTGGAGCATAACAGATTGAATGGACCTTGCAATCTTTCATTTACCGAGCTTCTAATGTCGACAAACTTATTTCGTTTCTCGAAGACGATTCGTCATTGCCAGGTGAAGATTCTGCTTCAAAGGTTTTATTGTAAAACAGGAAACCGGGTTGTTTAGGCGAAGGCAATTCATTATGACTTCCCAACATAAGAACAACGGATGACATGCTCGGTCTCTCCTCAGGATGCTGCTGTACACATAAAAGGCTAATGTGGATGCATCGTAACAGCTCGGGTAGATCAGCGGTCTCTACTAAGAAATCATCAACAACATCGGAAGGATTGCCTTCTGTCCATAATCTCCATGCCTGCAGCAAAATTCAAACCTTTTAAGTATTTTTAGTTTGAATGAGAAAACATAAATGATTATAGTATCTGTTGACATTTACGTGTTCAATGAGGTTGCCGCTTGGATTTGCATGATAAAACCCTCTATTCTTTCTTCCACTTATAACCTCCAACAACACAATCCCAAAGCTAAAAACATCTGATTTTACTGAAAACAGACCATCGGTAGCATATTCCGGTGCCATATAACCACTGCAGAATGTTGTCAGATATGGAAAATGAAGTTTTTTTTATTAGGGACAATGCATGAAATAGTACGGTAAATGGCATAAAAGTACACTTACTAAGTTCCAACAATTCTGCTTGTATTATCTTCTGTTTGATCTCCTCCAAAAGTTCTTGCCATGCCAAAATCTGAAATTTTTGGGTTCATCTCGCTGTCAAGTAGAACGTTACTAGCTTTTAAATCTCTATGAATAATCCTCAATCTAGAGTCTTGATGAAGGTAGAGTAGTCCCCTAGCAATCCCGCAGATAATTTGGAAACGCTTAGACCAGGTTAATACTTGACGTCTCGTTTGATCTAGAAATAGCGCAGTCATGTTAGCCCTGCATCTTATTTAATCACTAAAGAAGCAGAAGTGAAAACAATGAGGTTTTTTAATGATTTTCAGACCAAAAATGAAAGAGTTGACGCTTCCATTAGGCATGTATTCGTAAACCAGCATTCTCTCATCTCCATGAATGCAGCATCCGAGAATTCTTACAAGATTCCGATGCTGAAGTTTGGCAATCAACTTTACTTCATTCTTGAACTCGTTCAATCCTTGTCCAGAACTCTCTGAAAGTCTCTTTACCGCAATTTCTTGTCCATTTGCTAGTGTCCCCTGGAAAAGTTTACAATATTTGAACGACCTTTGAATGAAATTGTATACTTAAAGATCACTATACTAAAATACAGAAACTTTCACCTTATAAACAGGGCCAAAACCTCCTTCACCTAACTTGTTACGAATTGAAAAAGTATCAGTAGCTTGAGCTATTGTACCAAACTCAAATACTGCAAGCTCCATGTCTTCATTCTCGTTTTTATTCTCTTCATCATTTCGATTCTTGTCTTCAACTTCATCTGAAAACAGTATAAACCACAGAGTTGGAATTCCCACTGCCACTTTTTCTATATTGAATATTGATTGATTTACATACATGTTTCTGGACTAACACCAAGCACTTTGTTTATGCACTATAAGACTGTTTCATAGACCATATAAAAAGTTCAAAATCATCCATCATCAAATAGTTTTTGAAGGTTTACATTTGTAAGAAATTAAAGTGAAAGGGTAAAAGGATCAATAATATTGTTTAATTTCTATTAGGAAAATGGGGTGAGATTAGGATTTTCTATCATAAACAACATTTGACGACTCATTTTTTTTGAAGTATCCATGTCTAGCATATTCTCATACATGAGTACGGAATATGAGCTTGTGTTGGGAACACACTCTTATCCAAAACACACTCGAGTTCGAGTAACATGGATTAGCAAAATGACTTTGGTATTTGTTGAAAAGATCAAAATGGGTACATTAGTGGGACCATAATTAGTGTTACCTTTTAACTTTCTCCTGCTTCTGCGAATGCAACAAACAACTAATAGGAACCCCAAAAGGGCAGGAATTACAGTTGCAAATATGATGGCAAGCTTCACCTTAGCCTTTTCCTTCAGTTCTGCATTCCATTATGCCAAGATACACAAACATTGTTTACTTATTACACAAGAAAACACAAATCATTACCATATGATGTTAATAAGAACATGTTCTAGCTTTGTAGACCAGTACCTGTTTCTGAAGCAGACACTCTGATGTAAAGAACCATGCCCTCTGAATCTGATTGAAGTTGTTTGATATCAACCAGGTCCCCAAACCACATGGCGCAGACACTACCTCCTCTTGTAAAATCTAAATTAGTGTAAGCCATGCAAGAACAGTTCCTCGAGCACTCAGCCTTGCATTTTTTGAGATTCATAGTTCTGTGAACCCAAGGATTTGTGATGGCTGGGGATCTCACTCTCCTTATTGTGATAAACCCATCCCCTTTCTGGCAGTTCAGTGGCTTACTGTGTATACACCCTCCGGAATAGTCCGATGAGTTCCATCTTTGGGGCCATTTCGGCCTGAACCCTGTCAAACATTGACAAACCGGAAGCTTGTTGTAATCACAGTTCCCGTTTGGACCACAAAGTCCATATCTGTCACAATAGTCACTTGGCCTCTTTGAAAACATCTCCCAGGTTTGAGTTTCTTGGTTCCATGTGTACCTTTTTCTTACACTTTCAGTTTGGTTCAAGACAACCCTCGACATCACTGAATTGTTTTTGAGGGAAAATATGTAGTAAACCTCATTTTCCTTCCACACAAAATCAGAATCAAAGATCGGATTCGACCTTAAATCCCTTATCCCACTAAAGCCATTGCCAATCCATAACCCTGTCAGATAGAACTTGTCTGAGCCTTTCATTAGGACCATTTCTGGGCTTCCTTCAAGTTCTACACCATAAGTAAGATCACCTGGAGATGGATCATCCCAGTTCTTCCAGGCCGAGAGTCTTCGATCGAAACCAGTTCTTAAATCAACACCGATTTTCATCCCTGGTAACATTGTATCTGATGGATAATCAAAGCTCTGCCATAAGTAATTCTCCGGATTACTATCGTTTCCATCTCTGACAACAAGATTACCAGAGTCCAGGAGCTGTAATACCGGATTCTGAACACTTGCTGTCCTATTAGTCGACCAAACAACTGTTGTGTTCTGAGGTTGAAGCACAAGTTTAGCACTACTTTCGATCTTCAACACACCAGTGGAATCGTTTATTGGGTTTATCCTGTTTGCAACCCAAACCACAGTTTGCATGGGGTGGTTGTGGTACCAGATTCCCAGGTAGCGGCTCTTGGAACTCCCAGGAGAGAAAAAACCCAAAGCAAACCTTCCATCATTGGAGACCAAGATCATGCCATCGGTGAGTGAGCCCGATACAGAAATGGTGTCGATTGCAGTTGATGCTTTTGAGAAGAAGATGAAGAAACAACAAACGATATAAAAATAGAAACCCATTTCCATGGATGTCTAGTCTGACTGCTTGGTGCTTGCAGAATTAATTACACACTTCATTTGATTTAACATTTTTTTTTGGTCAGCCTGATTGAACATTCTTAGTTCATGTGTTGACTATAAATACAAGAGAAGACTTTTGTCTTGAATAAATGACTCTAGTCTCTAGGCATGAGATGTTCGAAGATTATTGGTTAACTGTACTTCGGAAGTCTTCACGAAAATGGTACCACTGCAAACAACCCATTTTCCATGGCCGGTTGTTTGAATGCAAAACATATAATTTTGTTCGAATTTATATTATTACATATATTAGAATTATGTATATTTTTAGCTATATATGTGTATGATTATTATATATGATTGAATGTTCGTATGTATGTATGTATTCTTATATTTGTTTATGTGTGTGAATATGTATTAATGTTGTATGTATATCATATATTTGTATGTGTAAGTATGTAGATATTATAAGTATTTATTATTATTATTAACGGTTAAAAAAATCAAAAATCAGATTTAATTAATTAAAACCCATATTTTTTTATGTCCATTACAAACCCAATATTAAATATGCCAGTCCATAAAATTACAAACCCTAACCCTTTATTACAACGGCCCGTTTTGGCCCAAAATTAAATAACCTAAAAAAACCCTAGCTGATATCTAACCTTAATCCCCTTTTCTTTTGAAGCAGTCACATATTCACCGTTAGATCTGAAATAATCTAACGGTCCCAATGAAAGCAAGGAGTACCGACCAGATCCCTTACGCGCGCGTGCACAAGGTCGTTCGGCTTCCCACGCACGCGTATGATGCACGCTTCTGACTCTTCGGTTCTCCCAGCCACGTGGCACCACCGCCGGTGATCCCGCTGCCGCCGTACAGCCCCCTCACCGGCTCACCAAACCGTGCCTGCAAGAAAATAATAAAATGAGGCATGTCAGATCCAAAGCACGGGCAGCCATAACATCCACAGTAGATTAGGTTGCTTACTTTTGTTATTATACAGGCATGTAACCGGATCTATAAAGCCGAAAAAATCATTTGAACACAAGTTTTTGATGAATCAATAAAAAACAAAAAAAAATCAATCTTTGAAGGGAAAAAAGATCCAATCTCTTTCCTTTTCTCTTAGTTCGAATCTAAATAAAATAAAAAAGAAGCTCAGGGTTTACCCGTTTTGGTCTCCGACCTCCGGTGCATGCAACGGCCGGTGATATTTTTTCGGCAACAAACCCTTTGACTTCCTCGGTCGTGCTGGGTGAGCCGGTAAAAAGGGTGAGGGCTTAAAAAGTTATTTTGGTTTTGTCTTTAAAAAAATAATTTTTGTGAGTTTTTCCAGATTACGCCGGTGGCGCTCGACTGAAATCTGGAAATGCACGGCGGTAGCGTTTATCAGAATCTGAAGGTTTTTCTTGTTTTTTTTTTGTTTGGATGAGAGATGAAATAAAAAAAAATAAAGTGGCATTTATATCAGGCCGGTTAAAACAAATGGAATATTTAGTGTTTTTAAATCCCTCCGCCCCTAAGTTTTTCGCGCCGCTTTCCCTCTGTTTTCATTTCTTTTCATTTCGGTCACTAATGCTCAAATCAGCTTGCTATCCTCTTAATTTGGCCCTTAAAGTTTATTTTGGTTCAATTAGGCCCCAAGATCAGTGGGCAAATTACCCTTTAATCCTTATTCTTATTGGTTTAACTACTTATGTACACCCTTATTTTTTGTATATTTGTTTTTTTTTATATATTATGTGTATATTATGCATATGCATTATAATTATATTCTAACATACATAATTTTACACCCATGTATATACATTATAAGTATTTTATATTATATATTTATAACATATATTTTTTTATATATATTATTTAAATTATGTATCATATTATATATTATGAGTAACCTATAATATATGATATTATATTATCTACATATATATATATGTAACATAAATTATTTTTTTATGTGTTGGTTTTACATGTTTTATATGCTAATATATATATATTTATTTATTTATTTTATATTATGGTATATTACTTTATTTATGTATATATGTATTTCATTATATTTTCATTTATTTATCATATTTGTTCATGCATAATTACCTATCACGTTTTTATCAAGTTTACATATCGGATATATTAAATGTTCAATGCGGTGCTTCCCTTTTTGAGGATAAACTTGGCTACCAGTCTAAGAAGTAGATGGTAGTTTTCACTTACTCTTCGAGCATCGGAGCCCTTAAAATTTATTCACACATATAACAAAATTTTAATTTGTAAAATCTAATATTATTAAAGCGGTAATTATATTTTTTGGTACCAATTTTTGGGCGGTGTAGGGTGTTAATCCTTCCCCATCCGTAACCGACTCTCGGACCCAAGTTTTTGAATCTCTAGTTTTGTTTTTACGGTGTCCGGTCTAACTCTTTTAAGATCATCGGTGACGACTCCCTTCAATTTTATTTTAAAATACACACCTTTTCAAAATTCCATTTTTTAACATTTTCCCAAAAAAACCAAAAATAGAAACTCGAAAATTTTAATGTTTTAAAGGGTTGCTACACATATTCCAACCCTTATGGAGCAAAAATCATTCGACTCAAAAAATCAAATTTTTAATTTTGACTTGTTTGAATCGAGTTATTTGAATCAACTTGAATGAATCAATCGATTTTTTAGTTCGAGTCTAATTTGAATTTTACCAATGTGAAAGAATCAAAAAGCAAATTTTACTTATTTTACAATCTGGTCCTTATTTTCCTTGTTTCTTTAATTCATTCTCTTTTTGGTCAAATTTGAAACACATGCTACTCAACAAACATATAATATTTATGTAACTTTATAATATTTATGTAACTTTAAATTTTCATTTTGAAACAAGTTGTCTCTTTTTTCAAATTAGTCCCTGCACTTTGCAGGATTTCCTTACTTCTTCATTTCCTCCATCATTTTAAGCTCATTTTTGACCAAATTTGAATCACGTGCTTCTCGATCACCGTAGAATACCTTTGAAACTTCAATTTCTCTTTTTGACAATAAATTAATTATTTTTCAAATTAGTCCTTCAACTTTTCATTTTATTCAATTTGATCCTCCAATTGCAACTCTTTACAAATTATTTCTTCCCATCAATTTAGTTCATCGGTCAATGAAAAGATTGTACGATCATTTCCAAGTCTCACATTTTTACTGCATGAAACTGAAACATCCAACAAAACTTCTCAAAAGTTACTCAAATGAAGCTATGAATGTAGTAACTTATATGTCAAATTATGGTTTCCGCCCCTTTACTATTTTTAACTTAAAAGACTACATTATTGTTATTCCTTAATACAAATCACTAACACCATAAAAAGCTTTATTTATTAACTGATTTTTTTACTGTGCTTGTGATTTTAGAAGACATGATATTCATTTGACCTCCCTTGAGGTGGCTTACAGCCAAGGGATTATAGACAAAGCCAAGAAATCAACAATGAACCAATTTGGTACCAGCTGAGTTCATATCATTCATGCAAAGCAGCAATCACGAAGGACATGCATAATATTCTCCTCTCAGTGGCCACAAGCTAAATAAGATTTATCTTCAGTTAACCCACGACGACAATACTCACCATTAGTTAGTAATTGATCTCTCAAAGATGTCCAAATAAAGTGTCCATGCGTTGGGGGACATCAAATCCTCAGACAAACTTCCACAAGTCAAAATTTAAGGGTGACGAAACATGAATATAGCTCTAACTTCCAGAATTTATTAGTTTTTGGATTTTATTAGTAATTATTTACAAAAGGTACATCACCTTCATTATTAATCTTTGGTGAATGCTCAATGTACTATTGCTTCTAATTCATCAAGTTTTCTATCAACTCCCCCAAAGAGGACTATTGTTCCATGTTCATAATCAAGTTGTGTGATATGTTTGAGACAAGTAATAAAGACAACAAAAGCAATGAAATTAAGTTGTTTTTATATGTTTGTGGTTTGAAACAAGTACTGTTTAATTAGTTCCTTTTAGTTTGGAGCATAAAAGATTGAATGGACCATGCAATCTATCTTTTACCGAGCCTCCAATGTTGACAAACTTATTTCGTTTCTCGAAGACGATCTGTCATTGCCAGGTGAAGAATCTGCTTCAAAGGGTTTATTGTAAAACAGGAAACCGGGTTGTTTAGGCGAAGGCAATTCATTATGGCTTCCCAACATAAGAACCACGGATGACATGCTCGGTCTCTCCTCAGGATGCTGCTGTACACATAAAAGGCTAATGTGGATGCATCGTAACAGCTCGGGTAGATCACCAGTCTCTACTAAGAAATCATCAACAAGACCAGAAGGACTGCCTTCTGTCCATAATCTCCATGCCTGCAGCAAAATTCAAACCTTTTAAGCATTTTTAAGTGAGAAAACATAAATGATAATAGTATCTGTTGACATTTACATGTTCAATGAGGTTGCCGCTTGGATTTGCATGATAAAACCCTCTGTTCTTTCTTCCACTTATAATCTCCAACAAAACAATCCCAAAGCTAAAAACATCTGATTTTACTGAAAACAGCCCATCGGTAGCATATTCTGGTGCCATATAACCACTACATGAACGTCGTAAGATAAAGATAATGGATCAAATAGTATGGAAAATGGCATAAAAGTACACTTACTAGGTTCCCACTATTCTGTTTGTATTTGCTTCTGTTTGATCTCCTCCAAAAGTTCTTGCCATGCCAAAATCCGAAATTTTTGGGTTCATCTCGCTGTCAAGTAGAACATTACTTGCTTTTAAATCTCTATGAATAATCCTCAACCTCAAGTCTTGATGAAGGTACAGTACTCCCCTAGCAATCCCGCAGATAATTTGGATACGCTTGCACCTGGTTAATACTTCACGTTTTGTTTGATCTAGAAATTGTGCATTCATGTTAGTCTTGCATCCTATTTAATCACCGAAGAAGTGATAACAATAGAGGTTTTCTAATGATTTTCAGACCAAAAATGAAAGAGTCAAGGCTTCCATTAAGCATGTATTCGTAAACCAGCATTCTCTCGTCTCCATGAATGCAGCATCCAAGAAGCCTTACAAGATTCCGATGCTGAAGTTTTGCAATCAACTTTACTTCATTCTTGAACTCGTTCAATCCTTGTCCAGAACTCTTTGAAAGTCTCTTCACTGCAATTTCTTGTCCATTTGCTAATGTCCCCTGGAAAATTTTACTATATTTTCATGAACATTCGATAGAATTGTATACTTAGAGATCAGTATACTAAGATAAAGTAACTTTCACCATATAAACAGGTCCAAAGCCTCCTTCACCCAACTTGTTACGAAATGAAAAATTATCAGTAGCTTGAGCTATTGTACCGAACTCAAATACCGCAAGCTCCATATCTTCATTCTCTTTATCATTTACATTATTGTGTTCAGATTCAGCTGAAAAGAGCGTAAAACTTAGAATTGGAATTCCAATTGCCTCCTTTTCCATATTGATTGATTTATATACATGTTTATGGACAAACACCGAAACTGAAATACCTCAAGCACTTGGTTTATAGACACTTAGACTCTGTTTCTTAAAAGTTCAAAACTATCCATTTTCTGTTGGCTTTTGAAGGTTACAAACTTGTAAGAGAAATTTTAAGTAAAAACGTAAAAGAAAAAATATACAATTTAATTTCTCTTTTTCTTAAGAAAATGCAATGCAAAACTTTTGACTTTTCGTTTTTTCTTATAGCATTCATGTCCAACATATTTTTGGACCTGAGTATGACGACATGAATCTTTAATATAAAGAAAAACTTAAAGAAAACGAATACACCACATTAGATATATTCGTATACAACACATATTCCGAGTGACACAAATGAGGAAAATGATATATTGATTTTTGGTATTTTCAGCAAAGAACATAGTGAGTGCATTTATGAGAACCATAGTTAGTGTTACCTTTTAACTTTCTCCTGCTTCTGCAAATGTAACAAACGACAAAAAGAAACCCCCCAAGGGCAGCAATTACAGTTGGAAGTATGATGGCAAGCTTCATATTAGCACTTTTCTTCAGCTCTGCCATTATCAATGTTAGTCAAGATGCACAGATATTAATTATTTATTACACTAAAAAAACACATTACCAGATGATGTAATGAGAACATGTTCTAACTTTGCAAACAAGTACCAGTTTCAGAAGCAGACACTCTGATGTAAAGATCCATGCCATCTGAATCTGATTGAAATTGTCTGATATCAATTAGATCACCGAACCACATGGCACAGCCGCTACCTCCTCTTGTAACGTCTAAATTACTGTACGCCATGCAAGAACAGTTCCTCCAGCACTTAGCCCTGCATTCCTTGAGATTCGTAGTTTTATTAACCCAAGGATTTGTGGTGTCTGGGGTTTTCACTCTTCTTATTCTGATAAACCCATCCCCTCTCTGGCAGTTCAATGGCTTACTGTGTATACACTCTCCGGAATATTCCGATGAGTTCCCTCTTTTGATCCAATTCGGCATGAACCCTGTCAAACATTGACAAAACGGAAACTCATTGTTATCACAGTTCCCGTTTGGACCACACACTCCATATGTGTCACAATAGTCACTTGGCCTCATTGAAAACAAATCCCAGGTTTGAGGTTCTGGATTCCATGTGTACCTTTTTCTTACACTTTCAGTTTGGTTCAAAACAAGCCTCGACATCACTGATTTGTTGTTGAGGAAAAATATGTAGTAAACCTCATTTTCGTTCCAAACAAAGTCATAATCAAAGATCTGATTCGAACTATAATCTTGTGATCCACTAAATCCATTGCCAATCCATAACCCACTGCGAAAGAGCTTTTCTGAGCCTTTCATTAGGACCATTTCTGGGATTCCTTCAAGTTCTACACCATAAGTAAGATCACCTGGAGATGGATCATCCCAGTTCTTCCAGGCTGAGAGTCTTCGATCGAAACCAGTTCTTAAATCAACACCGATTTTCATCCCTGGTAACATTGTATCTGATGGATAATCAAAGCTTTGCCATAAGTAACTCTCCGGATTACTATCGTTTCCATCTCTGACAACAAGATTACCAGAGTCCAGGAGCTGCAATACCGGATTCTGAACACTTGCTGTCGTATTAGTCGACCAAACAGCTGTTGTGTTCCGAACTTGAAGCACAAGTTTACCACTACTTTCTATCTTCAACACACCAGTGGAACCGTTTATTGGGCTTATCCTGTTTGCAACCCAAACAACAGTTTGCATGGGGTCGTTGTGGTACCAGATTCCCAGGTAGCGGTTGTTAGAAGTGTCAGGAGAGAAGAAACCCAAAGCAAAGCTTCCATCTTTGGACACTAAGGTCATGCCATCGGTGAGTGACTCCGATACAGAAATGGTGTCAATTGCAGTTGATGCTTTTGAGAAGAAGATGAAGAAACAACAAACAATGTAAGAACAGAAACCCATTTCCATGGATATGTCTAGTCTGATTGCATAGTGCTTGCAGAATTAAGTACACATTCCATTAGATTCAACATTTGTTTTTGTTTTTGTCAGCCTGATTGAACATTCTAAGTTAATGCTTTGACTATAAATGCAAGAGAAGACTTTTGTCTCGAGTAAATGACTGTAGGCATGAGATATTCCAAGATTTTTGGTTAATTGAACTTCGGAAGTCTTCACAAAAAAGGACGTATACCACCCATTTTTCAATGGTCGCATTTTTCCATGGCTGGTTGTTTGAATGCAAACAACATATTCAAACTCTTATGGAGCAAAACTCATTCGACTTGAAAAAATATTTTTAAATTTTGAGTTGTTCAAATAAATTTATTCGAATCAATTCAAATGAATAAATCAATTTTTGAGTTCGAGTCGAGTTCAGAATAGCTAGAGTGCACACACTTTGGCCCAATTACACATGCTCTGGTGGGGCGACGGTGAGGTGGTCAAGGCCCTAACAAGGGGGTACAAACAACCTTCGACGATGATAGCCGAGCAAGGACTAGGGGTGTTCACGGTTAACCAAACCTATAAATTATGTCTTAGTGCAAAAGTTATAGGTTCTTAGTACAATTAGAACAGAAATGCATAGAAAATGTACCTAAGAATGCATAGAAAATTAGTGACCCTTTTTTAACGGTTAACCATGAACACCCCTAGCGATGACTCTAGAATGGGGGTCGTTGGGTCAAAGTTGAGATTCTCACTAGAAAAAGGGTGCGACTTGTAGAAATGCAGAGTCGTGTTGTGAACGCTGGCGAAAGGCAACGTTGTTGATGCCTCCCGACTTGAGACGTTACAGGCTTTCACCAAACTATGTACAATTAGGTTTGGGCACGAGTCGGGTTTTTGACTTACCCGAAAATAATTATCACTAAACGTGACCTGATCGTGTTCTTTAAAAAACTTGACCCCAAAAATTATATACCTCAACTCGACCCAGATCGACCCGATCATAAAAATTTCAATTTTAGGGACTTAATTATAAAAATAATAATTTTAGGAACCTAATTATAAAAAAATTAATTAATTTTAGGAACTGATTGTAAAAAATCAATTTTAAGGACCTAATTGTAAAAAATATATATAAAGAGCAGGTATTATTGTAAAATATCCCTAAATATTATAGGGGAAAATAATAGTATTAGGGCATTCCTACCTGAACCCTACCCGACCTCATCCTCAATAAAAATTTGACCCGAACCGAACCCGACTTTTCACAACAACAAAAAAAACAACCCGATCATACTGAATCGGGTCGCAACTCGTCGGTGGGTGAAATGCCCATCCCTATCAGTACAACGAAGCATCATTGAGGGATTAAGCAGACTCCCCAAAACGTCTTCAAAATCAAACTAAAATATTATTAAAAGGAAGGCTTAAATGAAAAATAAGTACCTATAGTATACCCTTTTTGGACTTTAAGTGTCTAAAGTATTTTTTGCTAAAAATAGGTGCCTAAAGTTTCAAACGTTATAATTTAGGCGTCTGACTGTTAAGGGGGTGTTAAAAAAATTTGTTAACCAATCAATGCTTAACACTGTTACTAATTTAATTTGTCTTTTATTTTTGAAGAAAAAATTTAAAATTTACAATTTTTCAAAAAATCCTAAAAAGTTTCAATTTTTACAAGACATCCCCCAAATTGCCTCTGCTTCCGTAGCCGATCGCCGCCCCTGAGCACACCCCTTTGGTCGACGAACCTAGGCGGTCATTTTCCCTAACACGGCATCACCGAAAACACTAAACTTCGTGCCAGTCGAACGTCAAACGCGAAATTGACGTTCGACTAGCACGACATTTGGCGTTTCTGGCGACGTCGTGTTGGGGAAAATGACCACCTAGATCCAACGAACAAAGGGGTATGATCAGGGGCGACGATTGGAGGCGGAAGCGGGGGCGATTTGGGGGTTTGAGTTTGGGAAATTTTAGGGATTTGGGGGCTATTTTGTAAAAATTGAAACTTTTTGGGATTTTTTGGAAATTTAAATATTGTGTGTAAAAAATTATTTTAAATTGTTAATTTTGAAAATAAAGTAAAATAAACATGCAACGTGTCATGTTTTGATTGGTTAACAATTTTTTAACGTAGTTAACTACCAGACACCTAAAATTATAACGATATAAACTTTAGGCACCTATTTTTAGCAAAAAATACTTTAGGCACCTAAAGTTCAAAAAATGTATACTTTGAGCACTTATTTTTCATTTAATAACAATAATAAGGCTTAAGGGTTTAATAAGCCCTTAAACTTTTGCAAAAAAAAAATCAATTAAGCCCCTAAACTTTTTTTGCACCCAATTAAACCCTCAAACTCAAGAAAAAAATCAATTTGGCCCTTTGACCAACGTTGACCGTTAAATAAGCCCTTAAACTTTTGCAAAAAAATCAATTAAGCCCCTAAACATTTTTTGCACCCAAATAAGCCCTCAAACTCAAGAAAAAAATTAATTTGGCACTTTGACCGTTAAATTTAACGGGTTTTTTTTAAAATCTTTTTGGCATGTGTCACAACAGGATAATGTCACTTGTCATTTCTAGGAATTTTTAAACTTTAATTTTTAAAAAAATATATAAAAATCCAAAAAAATCTAAAAAAATTATGGAAAATTATTTTAAAAATATAAAAATATTTTTAATTCTGAAATCTATTTAAAAATAAAAATAATAATTTTTCAAAAGATTAAAATATTTTTAAAAAATTAAAATATTAAATATTAGGCTTAAGGGTTTATAAACCCTTAAACTTTTGCAAAAAAAATCAATTAAGCCCCTAAACTATTTTTGCACTCAATTAAGCCCTCAAACTCAAGAAAAAAAATCAATTTGGCCCTTTGACCAACGTTGACCGTTAAATAAGCCCTTAAACTTTTGCAGAAAAAAAATCAATTAAGCCCCTAAACATTTTTTTGCACCCAATTAAGCCCTCAAACTCAAGAAAAAAAAATCAATTTGGCACTTTGACCGTTAAATTTAACGGGTTTTTTTAAATCTTCTTGGCATGTGTCACAACAGGATAATGTCACTTGTCATTTCTAGGAATTTTTAAACTTTAATTTTTAAAAAATATATAAAAATCTAAAATATTCTGGAAAATTATTTTAAAAATATAAAAAATACTTTTAATTCTGAAATCTATTTAAAAATAATAAATAATAATTTTTCAAAAGTTTAAAATATTTAAAAAAATTAAAATATTAAATATTATTATACAATTATAAAAAATAAATTAAAAATAGATAAAAATCTTTAAAAAATTAGATTTTTTTCGGATTTTTATATATTTAAATTTTTTAGATTTTTTTGGATTTTTATATAGTTTTTAAAAATTAAAGTTTAAAAATTCTTAGAAATGTCAAGTGGTATTATCCTGTTGCGACACATGCTGAGAAGATTTAAAAAAAACCCGTTAAATTTAACGGTCAACATTGGTCAAAGGGCCAAATTGATTTTTTTCTTGAGTTTGAGGGCTTAATTGGGTGCAAAAAAAGTTTAGGGGCTTAACTGGTTTTTTTTCTTGAGTTTAAGGGCTTAATTGGGTGCAAAAAAAATTAAGGGCTTAATTGATTTTTTGCAAAAGTTTAAGGGCTTATTAAACCCTTATGCCTAAATATTATTATACAATTATAAAAAATAAATGAAAATATATAAAAATCTGAAAAAATATATTTTTAGATTTTTTTTCGGATTTTTATATATTTAAATTTTTTAAATTTTTTTGGATTTTTATATAGTTTTTAAAAATTAAAGTTTAAAAATTCTTAGAAATGTCAAGTGGCATTATCCTGTTGCGACACATGCCGAGAAGATTTTAAAAAACACGTTAAATTTAACGATCAACGTTGGTTAAAAGGCCAAATTGATTTTTTTTCTTGAGTTTGAGGGCTTAATTGGGTGATGTAGCGATGTCTTTTTTTGCTAAAAAACATGTTTTCGAAGTGTTTGTGGTTTTTCAGATATTAAAATATTTATTTCGCATGGGTTTTAAAAAAACCGCATTTTATTTAAAAATTAGAGTCGCCACCGGCCACTTAGGTAGGCCGGACACCATAAAACCAGAGATTTAAAAAAATTGTTGGGTTCGAAAGTCGGTTACGGATGGGGAAAGATAGCACCCCCACACCGCCCAAAATTGGTACTTTAATAATTACCGTTTTATTAATATTAGACTTTCCGGGTTAAAGTGACGATTAAATTAAAATTCGGTTATAATTGCAAGTAAATTTTAAGGGCCCCGTTATCCGAGAGTAAACGCCCAACCACTATCACTACGCCTGATACTGGCCCCGTTTACACTCGGATAAAAAGGCACCGCATTGACATTATATATTTCATTATGCAACCTTAGTGAACAAAATATAAAGCATGTCAAATAATTTAAATACAATAAATATTCACATAATAAACTATTAACCGAACATAAATAAAATACTAATCTAAAACATACACGCATACAAATTATCCCTACTCGTGACTAAAAATAAGCTTAACATATCACAATTACAAGGCATGGAACAAAAACACATATTACAAAAATGTACATATTACAATAAGACACATTGTAACATACGTAGAATATGGCATTATACATGACCAAGAAAATATACCAACACATAGCCTAAAAGCAAAGAAAACATGCAATATATGCTAAAACATAAAACATGTTGTGTTCGAGCCAACTCAAATATCAATCTAATATGTGTGATACGAATAACCGAACAAATGCATAAAAATACATAATCGCCATAAACTTAACACATATATACATGTAAACATGAAAATACAAAGCATGTACGAGGGATATATGAAAAGGCAAAAGGCTACATCAACATACACGATCATAATAAACGAACATGAATATTTATATATGGAACATGACTGAAATGAAAAGAAATAAGCATAAGAAACAGAAATAAAAAGACAATAGTATGCGATTTAGGGACGAAAATGCAAGCAGAGCCGAACTTGAAAGTACTAAAACTGTAATTGGACCAAGGGGCAGACTTGAAGTGAAAATTTCAAAAACACGGCGGGACTAGTGAGGTAATTTCACCATTTAAAAACTGATTCAATTTAATTTAGGGGTTGGATTGCAAGATTTTAGAATATAAGGGGGACTGGAATTGTAAATATCCCATGCGGCGAGACAGAAATGAAAATATCAAAAATGCGGGGGGATTTATTTCCGTATTTACCCATTTCACAAAATAAAATAACTATAAAACCCCATTTTTCAGCCCAATCTCAAATTTTCCTCACTTTTTTTCTTCGATCCGTTTTATAATACCCTTTCATTCTTTCATTTTCTCTCAATTCTCATCCTTGAACCTGTGATGAACCCAGAAATCGGCGGCTTTCCGCCGTCCTTTTCGCCGCCGGCCGCCGTTAGCCGGCGCCGGCGAACTAAAAGAAACACCCAAAACCAACCTCTTTATAAACCGAACCCGAATATGAACTTAGATCTACGCTAAGACTCACCCCTTTGCCTAGATCTAAGTAAATACGAAATGAAATTTTTTTTTGTTTATGTTTAACCAAAATGAAACCAAAAGGGACCTCCCACTCCCTTCAGTTCACCATGTGCGGCTTGAGAAAGCCGAAGAGGCTTGTCACTGGTGAGGGGAGATCCACCGACGACGAGGGTAACAACTCTAAATCCCTCTCTTTTGGTTATTACTACGCATCTTTTTACGTTATGCATGCAAAGAAGTAAGAAAAAAAAAGAGAAGAGCGTTACCACTGAAAACTTTGTGCTTTTTTCTTTGTTATTTTTTCTTTCCGATTACAACTGGACTACTTTACAATTACTTGTTTCATACATATATCACTGTCTTTTTTGGTTTGGTAGCAAGTAATGTAAAAATATTTTTAGATCTGGACTGACACTGACATAGCCTCTTTTTTTGTGTTGTTCTGATATGTCTGAACGCGGTGGTTAGAGACCGGCATGGTGGAAGCATGGTGGCGGTGTGGGGGAGATGTCTTCGGCCAGAGGCATTCTCGGCCGTTGGATCAGATCTGATCTAATGGTCGAGATGGCTTGAAGGATGAACGGTCCAGATGAAACCTCGATCGGTGAAACGGCTCCAGATCGTGACACGTGGGGCTCAGCAGTCGAGGGGTTATAGCGCGTGGGATATCGAAGGGTCCGCTCGTGGATCGAACGCGCACGTGGCATTCGAACCGTCAAAGCGTGTAGTTCACGCGGCCAGCTAGATATTTATCCTTCCTTGATCGTGGCCGTTGGATCCACATTTTGATCCAACGGCTCCTGGTCAGCTGCGCAAAGATAGAGTAATTAGGGTTAGTTGGGGTTTTGGGCTTGGGCCAACCGGGCCTTGTAATTTATGGGTTTTTGTAATAATATGGGCATTTAATTTAAATGGGCTTTTCTATTATTTTTCAAATTTGTCCATCCATATTAATAATAATATATTAATATAATAATAAATACAGACACATACATACTTACGTATACATACATACAATTGTGATGAAATACGTTCACACGTAAATATACTTAATAATAATACATGCAACACTTATTCGTATACATTTAATAATAACAAGGACATTAGTAATATATACATGCAAACATATATAAACCTACTTATAAATATACTAACATACATTATACGATACTCCTAACATAAATATAACCATATCACACACATATTAATAGGTACGTAATACACCACACAAATATATGCACCATGCATACATTCACACATATATCATTATGTAATATTACTAACATATACACGCACACATATATGTAATCATGCACTAATATGTTAATATGATACTTAGCGGTTAGATAAAAATGGGTGATTACAGGTGAAAAAAAAGTTTAGGGGTTTAATTGGTTTTTTTCTTGAGTTTAAGGGCTTAATTGGGTGCAAAAAAATTTTAAGGCCTTAATTGATTTTTTTTGCAAAAGTTTAAGGACTTATTAAACCCTTAAGCCTAATAATAATAATAATAATAATAATAACAATAATAATAATAATAATAATAATAATAAGGCTTAAATGAAAATTAGAGTTCAAAGTATACCTATTTTGAACTTTGGGTGCCTAAAGTATTTTTTTTTGTAAAAATAGGTGCCCAAAGTTTCAACCAGTGTAATTTTAGGTGCCTAACTGTTAATGTAATACCCTCAACCCGAATGTCACATTTGGGCCTCAAGCCCAACCCAAAACCAACAACTTTTCAACCTGGTTTAGCCCAAACACATCCATTTTCATAAGGCAAAAGGTCAAAAGTAGCCCCAACGTTTGACCTTTTGGCCACTTTAGCTCCCATTCTTTTTTTGGTGCAAACAACCACCTAACGTTTTATTTTTGTTCAAATTTCACCCTCGCTGGATGGAAACCGTTAGTCAACTAACGGTCAACGCTTGAGGCTGACGTGACATGTTTGTATGGAATGGGGAGATGACGTGGCGATGCCACATGGCACTTTGCTGATGTGGCATTTCTAAAAATTATTTATTTATTTATTTCAAAAATATTTTTTAAAATATTTTTAACTAATCGAATAATGCTACGTGGCACTTTGCTGATGTGGCATCGTCTAATTGGTTAAAAATATTTTTTTTAAAAATAATTATATATATATTAAATAAAATATACTAAAATTTTCAAATATTTCTAAAATAGTCCCCAAATCCCTAAACCCCCAAATTCAGCCACTTTCGTCGGCTTTGGTCGCGTTGCCAACGATAGAACGAAGCGTCATTTCCTCGTCGAACGACCTACACACCGTTCGTCTTCCGTTTTGCCACCTTCGTCGTGAATCGTTCAAATGAACCATTTGACGATTTTGCCTTCGTCTGGTGTTTTGCACGGCGTAGATCGATTTCCAACGACGATATGGTGGGGTAAATGATCGTGATAGTCCGGCGACCGATGTGGTGGGCAGCAGTGTGGCAATCAGCGATGGAATCGACTCAAATCGGGATTTGGGTTTGGGGGAGTTAGGGATTTCAAATTTTGGGGCCTATTTTGTGAAATCTAGAAAATTTAGAGATTTTTTTAAAAAATAATTATTTTTTAATTAAAAAAATTAAATATTTTTAACCAATCGGATGATGCCACTTCAGCAAAGTGCCATGTGGCATCATCTGAAAATATAAAAAATATTTTATAAAAAATTAATTAATTTTTGAAATGCCACGTCAGCAAAGTGTCACGTGACATTACCATGTCATCTCCCCATTCCATGCAGACATGCAACGTCAGCCTCAAGCGTTGACCGTTAGTTGACTAACGGTTTCCATCCAACGAAGTGAAATTTGAGCAAAAATGAAACGTTAGGTGATTGTTTAGACAAAAAAAAAGAATAGGGCCTAAAGTGACCAAAAGGTCAAACGTTGGGGGCTACTTTTGACCTTCTGCCTTTCATAAATCCAACAAGTTTAAATATTTCAACATAGATAAGTATTTGAAAACGTTACATAGGAGCTCCATTTAAAATACATAATTAAAATATTCGACTCATGGTTTAAAATCTAAAATATAAGAGTTACAGTACAACATAGGGTCCTAAGAATACACGACCCAATAAATCTACGTATTGTACTCGGACACAAATCGGTGCTGAAGTCCTACTCGGATGGTGCTCCAACAACGCACGTCAACCTACTAACCTGCGAACGAAAATAACTCCGAACGCTGAGCTAACAAAATTGATTAACAAAATAAACATGTCACGTGTCGAGCATTGATTAGTTAACAAAATGTTAACACCTTTTAACGGCCAAACGACTAAAATTGCAACAGTGTAAACTTTAGGCACCTAAAATTATAACTGTTGAAACTTTGGGCACCTATTTTTATAAAAAATATTTTAAACACATAAAATTCAAAAGAGGTACAATTTGAGCATTTATTTTTAATTTAAGACCAATAATAATAATAACAACAACAACAACAACAACAACAACAACAACAACAATAATAATAATAATAATAATAATAATAATAATAATAAGGAAATTGCGGTTTCCAAATTAGAAATTGACTACAAAGGACGGTTCCCAAAAAAACTAGGGGTAATTTACAATGTAAGCCACGAAAATTTTTTAGGATTTGTAGAATAACACCTAACCTTTCAGTTTCCACACTTTTGACCACTAAACTTCAGAATCCTTACTTTTAACACTGAATTTTCTCAAATTTCACAGTTTAACCCACACTTTCATAAATTACAAATTCGATTAAATACAACAAAACTTCTAGGCCCGATTTTAGGGCATGCATATTTGGACCGAGTTGTCTTCTTACAACTTGTAGATCTCTTAGTTAGATTTGCATTGCATTTTAAATCGCATCAACTGGATCTCCATAAATCTTGTTAAAGTTGTTTTACTGAAGCTAACGCAGCCGTAGAGAAGTTATTATTTGGTGAATGTTCAATCATCAATGTACTATTGCTTCTAATTCATCAAGGAATCCCTCATCATCCATTTTTCTATCAACTCCAACAAATAGAATTATTGTTCCATGTTCCTAGTCAAGTTGTGGTATAAGTTTGAGACAAGTAATAAAGACAACAAAAGTTATGTCGTTTTACAGTTTTTGGCTTGAAATAAATACTGTTCTATTAGTTCCTATTAGTTTGGAGCATAACAGATTAAATGGACCATGCAATCTTTCTTTTACCGAGCCTCTAATATTGACAAACTTATTTCGTTTCTCGAAGACAATCTGTCATTGCCAGATGAATCAGCTTCAAAGGGTCTATTGTAAACCAAGAAACCGGGTTGTTTAGGCGAAGGCAATTCATTACGACTTCCCAGCATAAGAACCACGGAGGACATGCTGGGTCTCTCTTCAGGATGCCGTTGTACACATAAAAGGCTAATGTGGATGCATCGTAGCAGCTCGTGTAGATCACCGGTCCCTACTAAGAAATCATCAACAATATCGGAAGGATTGCCTTCTGTCCACAATCTCCATGCCTGCAGCAAAATTCAAACCTTTTAAGCATTTTTAGTTCAAGTGAGAAAACATAAATGATAATAGTATCTGTTGAGATTTACATGTTCAATGAGGTTGCCGCTTCGATTTGCATGATAAAACCCTCTATTCTTTCGTCCACTTATAACCTCCAACAATACTATCCCAAAACTAAAAACATCTGATTTTACTGAAAACAGCCCATCTGTAGCATATTCTGGTGCCATATAACCACTGAAAGAACATCGTCAGATAAAGAAAATGAAGTTACTTATTGAGATTAATCGATCAAATAGTATGGCAAATGGTATAAAGTACACTTACTAAGTTCCAACAATTCTGTTTGTATTGCCTTATGTTTGATCTCCTCCAAAAGTTCTTGCCATGCCAAAATCCGAAATTTTTGGGTTCATCTCGCTGTCAAGTAGAACATTACCAGCTTTTAAATCTCTATGAATAATCCTCAACCTCGAGTCTTGGTGAAGGTAGAGTAATCCCCTAGCAATCCCGCAAATAATCTGGAAACGCTTGGACCAGGTTAATACTTCGCGTTTTGTTGGATCTAGAAATTATGCATTCATGTTAGCCCTGCATCTTATTTAATCACTGAAGTGATAACAATGAGAGCTTATCTAATGATTTTCGGACCAAAAATGAAAGAGTCAAGGCTTCTATTAGGCATGTATTCATAAACCAGCATTCTCTCGTCTCCATGAATGCAGCAACCGAGAAGCCTTACAAGGTTCCGATGCTGAAGTTTGGCAATCAACTTTACTTCATTCTTGAATTCGTTCAATCCTTGTCCAGAACTCTTTGAAAGTCTCTTCACTGCAATTTCTTGTCCATTTGCTAATGTCCCCTGGAAAATTTTACAATATTTTCATGAACATTCAATAAAATTGTATACTTAGAGACCTCCATACTAAAATAAAGTAACTCTAACCTTATAAACAGGTCCAAAACCTCCTTGACCTAACTTGTTACGAAATGAGAAAGTATCAGTAGCTTGAGCTATTGTACCAAACTCAAATACTGCAAGTTCCATGTCTTCATTCTCATTATCATTTAGATTCTTGTCTTCAGATTCAGCTGCAAAGAGTATAAAACACGGAATTGGAATTCCCATTGCCCCTTTTTCTATATTGATTGATTTATATACATGTTTATGGACAAACACCGAAACCGAAATACCTCAAGCACTTGGTTTATAGACACTTAGACTCTGTTTCTTAGATCATATAAAAAGTTCAAAACCCTCCATTTTCAGTTAGCTTTTGAAGGTTACAAACTTGTAAGAATAATTTTAAGTAAAAAGGTAGAAGAATTTTTGGACATGAGTAAGTAGACATGACTCTGTAATACAAAGAAAAAGTTGGAGAAAAACGAATACACTACATTAGAACATATTCGAATACAACACATATTCTGAGTGAAACAAATAAGCAAAAAGACATTGATTTTGGTAATTGTAGCAAAGAACTTAGTGAGTACATTTATAAGGACCAAAGCTAATGCTACCTTTCAACTTTCTCTTGCTTCTGCAAATGTAACAAACGACTAACAGAATCCCCAAAAGTGCAGCAATTACAGTTGCAAGTAAAATGGCAAGCTTCACATTAGCCCTTTTCTTCAGCTCTGCCATTATCAATATTAGTCAAGATGCACATATATTAATTAATTAATTAATTAATTAATTATTACACTAAAAAAACATTACCAGAAGATGTAATGAGAACATGTTTTAGCTTTGCAAACCAGTACCTATTTCTGAAGCAGGCACTCTGATATAAAGATCCATGCCATCTGAATCTGATTGAAATTGTCTGATATCAATTAGATCACCGAACCACATGGCACAGCCGCTACCTCCTCTTGTAACATCTAAATTAGTGTACGCCATGCAAGAACAGTTCATCCAGCACTTAGCCCTGCACTCCTTGAGATTCATAGTTTTATTAACTCAAGGATTTGTGGTGTCTGGGGTTTTCACTCTTCTCATTCTGATAAAACCATCCCCTCTCTGGCAGTTCCATGGCTCACTGCGTATACACCCTCCGGGATATTCTGATGCGTTCCACGATCTTTTGGACCATTCCGGCATGAACCCTGTCAAACATTGACAAAACGGAAACTTATTGTTTTCACAGTTCCCATTTGGACCACAAACTCCATATGTGTCACAATAGTCACTGGGCCTCATTGAAAACAGATTCCAGGTTTGAGTTTCCGGGTTCCATGTGTACCTTGTTCTTACACTTTCAGCTTGGTTCAAAACAAGCCTGGACGTCACTGATTTGTTCTTGAGTAAAAATATGTAGTAAACCTCATTTTCGTTCCACACAAAGTCAATATTAAAGAACGGATTCGACCTATAATCTTGTGATCCACTAAATCCATTGCCAATCCATATCCCACTGCGGTAGAGCTTTCTGAGCCTTCCCTTAGCACCATTTCTGGGCCTCCTGCAAGTTCTACACCATAAGTAAGATCACCTGGAGATGGATCATCCCAGTTCTTCCAGGCTGATATTCTTATGTGGAAACCAGTTCTTAAATCAACACCGATTTTCATGCCTGGTAAAATTGTATCTGAAGGATAATCAAAGCTTTGCCATAAGTAACTCTCCGGATTACTATCGTTTCCATCTCCGACAACAAGATTACCAGAGTCCAGGAGCTGCAATACCGGATTCTGAACACTTGCTGTCGTATTAGTCGACCAAGCAGCTGTTGTGTTCTGAACTTGAAGCACAAGTTTACCACTACTTTCTATCTTCAACACACCAGTGGAATCGTTTATTGGTGTTATCCTGTTTGCAACCCAAACAACAGTTTGCATGGGGTCGTTGTGGTACCAGATTCCCAGGTAGCGGCTCTTGGAACTGCCAGGAGAGAAGAAACCCAAAGCAAAGCTTCCATCTTTGGACACTAAGGTCATGCCATCGGTGAGTGAGTCCGATACAGAAATGGTGTCAATTGCAGTTGATGCTTTTGAGAAGAAGATGAGGAAACAACAGACGATATAAAAATAGAAACCCATTTCCATGGATGTCTAGTCTCATTGCTTGGTGCTTGCAGAATTAATTACGCACTTCACTTGATTTAACATTATTATTTCTCTTCTTTTTGATCGACCTGATTCAACGTTTTAAGCTAATGCGCAGATTATGAATACAAGAGAAGACTTTTTGTGTTGAATAAGTGATTGCATATAAAAATCTTTTATCCTTTTCAGTATTTTTTTATGTTTAATATTAAAAAATTAAATTTTAAATTATAACCTTAAATCTTACGTTGTAT
The DNA here is from genome assembly GCA_019671005.1 of Hibiscus mutabilis. NCBI lineage: Eukaryota > Viridiplantae > Streptophyta > Magnoliopsida > Malvales > Malvaceae > Hibiscus > Hibiscus mutabilis. The sequence continues at coordinate 1,940,736 of CM033732.1, read as the reverse complement.
ATCCTAAAAATATATATCTTACCTTAATTTTTTTAAATTATAATTTTAAACTTAACTTTTTAATGTGGTGCATGAGATATTCGAAGATTATTGGTTAATTGAACTGCGGAAGCCTTCAAGAGAATGGACTTATACCACTTGCAAACCACCCATTTTTCAATGATACCATGGCGGCTTGTTTTAATGCAAATAACATATTTCAACTCCGACATTTAATTGAGCAAAATTTGATTGACTTGAAAAACTATATTTTTAAAATTATTAGAGTTATTTAAATTAATAAATTAATTTTTAAGTTTGTGTAGAATTTAGATCAATTTAAAAATATTAAAATGCCAAATTTTCGTATTTTATAATTTGATCTTTAATTATCGTGTTCCTTCAATTCCTTTTCCATTTTAAAGTTAATTTTAGTCTAATTTGAATCATCTACTCCTTGACGACCATAGATAGAATACCTATGTAGTTTTAATTTTTTGTTTTGAAAATAAAATCTCTTTTTTTAATTTAGTCTCTTTATTTTGCATGATTTCTTTTTATTTTTTTATTTTTTTCATCGTTTTAAGTTTATTTTTGACAAAATTTGAATCACATGCTCTTCAATGTAGAATACCTATGTAACTCCACTTTCTCTTTCTAACAATAAATTAATTCTTTTTTTTTAATTTAGTCCTTCAACTTTCATTTTTTTCAATTTGAGCCTTCAACTGCAACTCTTTACAAATTATTTCTTCCCATCCATTTAATCCATCGATCAATGAAAAGATTGTATAATCCTTTTCAAGTCCCACATTTTTCCTGCATGAAACTAAAACAACCAACAAAACTTTTCAAAGGTTATTCAAATGAAACTATGAATATTGTAATTTGTAGGTCAAATGATAGTTTTCGTCCCTAATATAAATCACTAACATCATAAAAAAAAACTTCATTTATTAATTGCTTTTTTATGGTGTTGGTGGTTTTAAATTTGTACAAAAACTCAAACTTAACTCGAATCAAAAAATTTTAAATAAAATGTCGTATTGAAACTTATAGAAAAAAAACTTCACTAATAAACCTAATCCGAGACTAGAAACTCATTATATTTAAAGGAAATTATTTCGTACATCAACGATAAAAACTAAAAGTTTTTATAAATGTTTTAGTTTTAAGGTTTAAAGATTTAATTTAAGGTATGTAGTTTAGGGGTTTAGAGATAGTGGTTAAAATTTAGGGTTTAGTGTTAGAATTCAAAGTTTATAGGTTAAAAACTAAATCTCATATAATATTACCCTAACACATAAACCCTAACCTTTGAACCTTAAATTCTAACCCTAAACCCTAAATTTTAACCATTATTCATAAACCCTAAATCTTAAGCCAAATTCCTAAACATGACACTAAGGAGTTTATGAAAACTTTTAGTTTCCATCGTTAGTGTATTGAATATAAATTCATATTCAAATTCTTATATATACTACACTAATCTCAGTATCTTAATTCTTAAGTCATATTTTAAGCAATAATAGTTAGAAGGGTAATTATACCACGCATTGGGATGGAAACAAAAAGTTTCCACAAGCGCTTTAGATTTAGGATTTAATGATTCATTTTAGGGTGTGATTATTACGAGTATAGGTTTAGGGGTTGAAATTTAGAGACAATGTTTAGAATTTAGGGTTTATAGGTTAAAACTAAATTACTCGTAATATTACCAAAAACCTAAACCTTAACCTCTAAACCCAAAATTCTAAATATAAAACCCCCTAATTTATAAGCCTAAACCCTAGTTCTAAGCACAACCCCTAAATTTTAAACTCACAAACCCTAAACCAAATTCATAAACCGTAAAACTAAGACGCTTGTAAAAAAAATTTATTCCCGCCACCAATGCATAGAATATTTTTATATTAATTATAAGACCCAATTTTTTAAATTAAAGCTTATAGAAAAAACTTCACTACCCATTCATGAAATAGTCCTCCTTTTTTAATTATTTATAAAAGAAGTAAGTGCAACCTCAACTTTATTAAGGGTCATTGATCAAATGCACTATTTGTGGCACTGTTAATCCCACCAAGGGTAGTATCTGAATCTAGGCAGGAAATGCACCCGTTCAGGGCTCAAAATTTTTATAATGAATTATATTTATAAAATAATATTTTTATATTAATTATAAGATTTAATTTTTAATACTTATTATTAGAGGTTTAAGATACTTATAATATTTATTATTAAGGGCCTATTTTTGTAATATTTATTATTAAGAAATCAGTTTTTTCTAATATTTGCTATTAGGGGTCTACTCCTAAAATTTAATTTTTTTAATATTTATTATTAATGGCCCAATTTTTTTCCAATATTTGTTATTATGATCCTACTCTTAAAATTTATTTTTGTTCTTTGTAATACTTGTTATTAAAGGCTCAATTTTTTTCAATGCTTGTTATCAGGGGGCATTTTTCCAATTTTTGTTACCAGGGTCTACTCTTAAAATTCATTTTTTTTCTAATACTTGTTATTAAGGGTCCAATTTTTCAATACTTGTTAATAAGGGCCCAATTTCCCCCCAATATTTGTTATTATGAGCATATCCTTCAAATTCAATTTTTTTTTCAATATTTGTTATTAGGAGCCAATTATTTTTTCAATACTTGTTATTATGGACCTTCTCTTAAAATTTAATTTTTTTTCAATACTTGTTATTAGGAACAGAGATTTAAATAATGATCCACAACTACAACAACGACCGTTATATAGCAGTAGCAACATCTTCCGAAACCACAATATCCGTAACGATTATGTCCACCATAACATATGTTATTAAAAAAAAATTCACATTGCGATACTCGCAGTGACCGCAAGTAGCATATATTATGTCCGTAATCGCGATGAACGCAATGTGACCGAAAATGCAGCCACAACTATAATTTAAATCTCTGATTAAGAGTTTTTTTTATTCGTCCTAGACCATCAAAATCTCATAAACGAGCATGAACCCGCCCTAGCCTATTTCTAGCCGATAAGCCAAAGAACATGCAAACCATTAAGAATAAACCATAACTCATAATGTAGGACTGAACAAGAATCGAGAGTATAGGTAAAGTCACCCAACTGTATGGTCACGTATTAAACCACCCGATGTGGCACCCCGCTGTTGATTAATGGGATACAATGGCCTTGTGGCTTTTATAGCCCAATTTTAACAATAATAAAAAAAATTAACTAATTACAATTAACCTTGTATTAACGTGGTTCTAACAGTGGTATATGTTTGAGACAAGTAACAAAGACAACAAAATTATGTTGTTTTACAGTTTTTGGCTTGAAATAAGTACTGTTCTATTAGTTCCTATTAGTTTGGAGCATAACAGATTGAATGGAACATGCAATCTTTCATTTACCGAGCCTCTAATGTCGACAAACTTATTTCGTTTCTTGAAGACGACCCGTCATTCCCAGGTGAAGAGTCTGCTTCAAAGGGTTTATTGCAAAGCAAGAAACCGGGTTGTTTAGGCGAAGGCAATTTATTACGACTTCCCAACATAAGAACCACGGATGACATGCTCGGTCTCTCCTCAGGATGCTGTTGTACACATAAAAGGCTAATGTGGATGCATCGTAACAGCTCGGGTCGATCACCGGTCTCTACTAAGAAATCATCCACAATATCGGAAGGATTGCCTTCTGTCCATAATCTCCACGCCTGCAGCAAAATTCAAACTTTTAAGCATTTTCAGTTTGAATGAGAAAACATAAATGAGGATAGTATCTGTTGAGATTTACATGTTCAATGAGGTTGCCGCTCCTATTTGCATGATAAAACCCTCTATTCTTTCTTCCACTTATAACCTCCAACAATACAATCCCAAAGCTAAAAACATCTGATTTTACTGAAAACAGCCCATCGGTAGCATATTCTGGTGCCATATAACCACTGCATGAACATCGTAAGATAAAGAAAGTGAAGTTTTTTATTAGGGATTTATGGATCAAATAATATGGAAAATGGCATAAAAGTACACTTACTAAGTTCCAACTATTGTGCTTGTATTATCTTCTGTTTGATCTCCTCCAAAAGTTCTTGCCATGCCAAAATCCGAAATTTTTGGGTTCATCTGACCATCGAGTAGAACATTACTAGCTTTTAAGTCTCTATGAATAATCCTCAACCTCGAATCTTGATGAAGATAGAGCAGTCCCCTAGCAATCCCGCAGATAATTTGGAAACGCTTGGACCATGTTAATACTTTGCTTCTCATTTGATCTGGAAAGTATGCATTCATGTTAGTCCTGCATCTTATTTAATCACTGAAGAAGCAGAAGTGATAACATTGAGAGGTTTTCAAACGATTTTCAGACCAAAAATGAAGGAGTCAAGGCTTCTATTAGGCATGTATTCGTAAACCAGCAGTCTCTCATCTCCATGAATGCAGCAACCAAGAAGTTTGACAAGATTCCGATGCTGAAGTCTGGCAATCAACTTTACTTCATTCTTGAACTCCTTCACTCCTTGTCCAGAACTATTTGAAAGTCTCTTCACTGCAATTTTTTGTCCATTTGCTAATGTCCCCTGGAAAGTTTTACAATATTTTCAAGAACATTCAATAAAATTGTATACTTGGATATAACTGTACTAAGATAAAGTAACTTTTACCTTATAAACAGGTCCAAAACCTCCTTGGCCTAACTTGTTACGAAATGAAAAGGCACTAGTAGCTTTAGTTATCGTCCCGAACTTGAATACTGCAAGCTCCAAATCTTCATTCCCATCTTTATTCTCTTTATCATTTACATTTTTGTATTCAGATTCAGCTGAAAAGAGTATGAAACTTAGAAGTGGAATTCCCATTGCATCTTTTTCTATATTGATTGATACATATATACATGCTTATGGCCAAAATCCGAAACCAAAATACCCCAAGCACTTAGTTTATAGACAATTAGAACATATTCGTATACCACACCTATTTCTAGCGACACAAATGAGCAAAATGATATGTTGATGTTGGTATTTGTAGCGAATAGCATAGTGAGTACATTTACAAGGACCATAATTAGTGTTACCTTTTAACTTTCTCCCGCTCTTGAGAATGTAACAAGCGACTAAAAGGAACCCTAAAAGGGCAGCAATTACAGTTGCAAGTATGATGGCAGGCTTCACCTTAGCCTTTTCTTTTAGTTCTGCCATTAACAGTATTGATCAAGAAACAAAACTAATTAATTAACGTTGCCACGAGATGTAATAAGAACATGTTCTAGCTTTGTGAACCAGTACCTGTTTCTGAAGCAGACACTCTGATGTGTAGATCCATGCCATCTGGACCTGATTGAAATTGTTTGATGTCAACCAGATTCCCAACCCACATGGCGCAGCCACTACCACCACCTCTTGTAAAATTTAAATTAGTGTAAGCCATGCAAGAGCAGTTCCTCGAGCACTCAGCCTTGCATTCCTTGAGATTCATATCTTTATTAACCCAAAGATTTTTTATGTCTGGGGATTTCACTCTCGTTATTGTGATAAACCCATCCCCACTCCGGCAGTTCAGTGGCTTACTGTGTATACACCCTCCGGAATAGTCCGATGAGTTCCATCTTTGGGGCGATTTTGGCCTGAACGCTCTCAAACATTGACAAATCGGAAGCTTACTGTAATCACAGTTCCCGTTTGGACCACAACGTTCATATATGTCACAATCGTCACTTGGCCTCTTTGAAAACTCCCACCAGGTTTGATTGTCTGGGTTCCATGTGTACCTTTTTCTTAAACTTTCAGTTTGGTTCAAAACAACCCTCGACATTACTGATTTGTTCTTGAGGGAAAATATGTAGTAAACCTCATTTTCATTCCACACAAAGTCATAATCATAGATGGGATTCGCCTTTACATTCCTTATCCCATTAAAGCCATTGCCAATCCATAACCCACTCAAAGAGTACTTATCTGAACCTTTCATTACGACCATTTCTGGGCCTCCTTCAAGTTCTACACCATAGGTAAGATCACCTGGAGATGGATCATCCCAGTTCTTCCAGGCTGATAATCTTCGCTTGAAACCAGTTCTTAAATCAATACCAATTTTCATACCTGGTAACATTGTATCTGATGGATAATCAAAGCTTTGCCAATAGTACTTCTCTGAACGACTATCGTTTCCATCTCTGACAACAAGATTACCAGAATCCAGTAGCTGCAATACTGGACTCTGAACACTTGCTGTCGTATTAGTCGACCTGTTGTGTTCTGAACTTGAAGCACAATTTTCCCACTACTTTCTATCTTCAACACACCAGTGGAATCGTTTATTGGGTTCATCCTGTTTGCAACCCAAACCACAGTTTGATTGGGGTGGTTGTGGTACCAGATTCCCAGGTAGCTGTTCTTGGAAGTGCCGGGAGAGAAGAAACCCAAAGCAAAGCTTCCATCATTGGAGAACAAGATCATGCCATCGGTGAGTGACTCCGATACAGAAATGGTGTCAGTTGCAGTTGAAGCTTTTGAGAAGATGAGGAAACAACAGGCAGTGTAAAAATAGAAACCCATTTCCATGGATATGTGTCTAGTCTGATTGCATAGTGCTTGCAGAATTAAGTTCCTGCGTTGAAGTGTGAACATTCTAAGTTCCTACCTTCAAGATAAGACTTTTGTCTTGAATAAATGACGGTGGGGATGGGATATCCGTAGAATATTGGTTAAGTTTACTTCGGAAGTCTTGGGGAAGAGGACGTAGACCGCTGCAAACCACTCATTTTTTTACGATGATAGTTATCCATGGCCCGGTTTTAATGCAAACAACTTATTCCAACTCCTGCCTGCTACAATCAAGATTGATAAGGTCCTTGGGGGTGTGGCCTTCTTACAATCAATCATTCCCTTAGAGTATTCTTTTTCTCACTCCTCTATATAGAATGAGGACTAGAATCAAGATTTATCATATATATATTGTTATAAACCTAACTTTGATCGACCCGACTCAATAAACAAACAAATGATCAAATGGATATTATGGGATTCATTATTCGGTTTAACCTAAATTAATTGAACGAACTGAAATTTATTTCGCTTAATCAATCGGTTAATTAGATTTTCACTACATGTGGTTTGGTTCTAACTAAGGTACCCGAATTGTCCTCGTTATCGCCTGTTAAGGCTAGCAAGTTCAATTCAGGGGATACATTTCCTAGGTCTACACGGAGATGAAGATCCCACGAAGACAAAAGTACAGATGTATCCCAGAAGCGATCCACTATCCTGCATAGAGGCGATACCTCGCGAAGGAATAGCTTCTCATTCCCACTTAAAAAGGACGGAGCTCAGGTGCAGAGCTCATAATATGAAAAACTGAACAATAGATTTTATAAAAACCTTTGTAAAAACTGATAAATAAAAAGGCATAGATCACAAATTAAATTAATCGAAGTCATAATTTCCTATCTAATAACACAAAAAGTAATTGACTTGTGGCTCGACTATCTAAAAAAATTCCTCAGTGGAGTTGCCAAGCTATAATAACGAGCCCTCGAGCTTGACGCATTTTTTACAAGAAATTGATTTTAACAGAGTCGCCACCAATCTTTTTAATTTAAGTGAGATTGGATCACCTGAAAGCTCGGTTATTTTAATAAAACTTGTTTGTATTATTTTTATTAAAATAACGAGTTTTGATCTGCGAAAACCAGAAAACAGGTTCGAGAGTCTGTTATGTGTGGGGAAGAGTGAACACCCCCACAACGCCCAAAAATTGGTACCTGGTAGATTATGTAGTGTTTTAACGATGGGAATTACAAATTAGAATTTAATTTGGAAATTGTGATCTCTGAATGCATGAATTTTTATCGTAAAATATATTTAAAAGAATATTTCTTTATATGGAATTAACGAGAAATTTATGCCCCTTTAAGTTAGAGACATAATTTTGCGAGACCCCGGATAAAGAATATTATTCTAAATATCATAATTTAGGATTAAAAAAGATATTTTTATATTAGAGATTAACGAAAAAGTGGCGCCCCTTTAAGTTCGAGGTATGTTTTTCACGAGAATCCATAATAGAGAAAGTCATTTTAATTTAAAATCCGATTAAAACAAATAAATGTATGATATATATACGGGTATATATATACATATATTAATATTTTTATTAAACTAAAAATAATAAGTAAATAATAATATTCTTGGTAATAACAATAATAATAGCATTAATACTTATAAATAATAGTAATTAGTAATGATAATAATAATATATAAATATAATAATAATAATAATATAGTAATATAATAGTAATAATAATATAATAGTAGTAATAAAGTATATAATATAGTAATAAACAACATTATTAATCACAATATAATAATAATATAGTGACTAAATTGTAAAGAACGAAAACTCAAAGAAAAAAATAGTGACGAAATGGAAAGAAATGAAAACATGGAAGTACCGCAGAGGTAATTTCACCATTAATGAACAAAACGCACGGATCCTTATCGAGCCGGGTCTCCGCGCTGGTATTACAACCCCTAAACAGCGTCGTTTCGATTGCCCTTATATACCTCTTTTTTACCAAAAAATTTATTTGGTATGTGATAATTTAAAAAAATTGAAGCTCTCTCTGCTATGCCCAGGGGCTGGTCAAGTCCTCCACCACGAACCGTCGTGTGCCACCGTTCATCGGCAACGACGAGTTACCGCCTCCGGCGGCTGAAGTTCATATAAAAGATAAGATGAACTCGTTTTTCTCCTAATCTCGAATCTAAGATTAATTTCTCTTAAATCATATTCTAATTACATAGATCTATAAAAACTGAATGGGTTTTTTATATTTTTACCTTTTTTTTCTTTTTAACCTATATCCGTTCCCTCTTTTTTTGCCTTTCGATCTTATCTCTATTTATCTCGATTTTTGTCTGAAAAAAAAAACCCTTCTTAATCTCTGTTGCAGGTGTCGATTTATAGGATAGGGGAGTGGCTCTTGTCAGGCCATGTGTGACAATGATGAGGCAAGGGGTTATAATGGTTTAGAGCGGCAAATTAGACTGAGGCGGTGGTGGCAGAGTGGGGATAAAATGGGGTAGGTTTAATTTTTGGTTGAGGTTTATTTGGGGTCTTAGTTCTAATGTTTAAGGTTTAATTTGGGAATATTTTGGGTCTCGACGACAGCATTGATGGCGCTGGCGACGATCGGCTTTAGGCGAGTGGCGGCGGTGGCTAGGGTTAGAGCAACTAGGGTTTAGTTAGTTTAGGTTAGTTTTTAGGTTTGGGCCAGGTCTGATTACTGGATTTGGGTATTTGGGTTTATTGTAAGTGGGCTTGGTGGGTTATTGTGTAATGGGTTATCATTTTTTATTAGGTTTGTAATATGTAAAATGAAATAGGTCTGGACATAATTGAGTTATTACAGCATGTTTTCGGTCGTACCCAACCAAAAACGACCGATAGTGACTTCAAACGTTTTATGAGCTTTTGAAGGACTAATTTATTTTGACTCGGACGAAAACAGCGTCAACAAGGGTAATACGATGAGGAATTTAAGTTTAACCTATTAACCCTAAACCCTAACATTAAACCTTAAATTTTAATTACAATGGATGACAATAGACCCAACTAATTTTTTATCCCTTTGAGATATCAGGAGACCCAACTATTTTCAACGTAGACTCATTGATATTTCAAGGGTAATTATTCAATATACAAGTGGGAAACAAAAAGTTTTAACGCCTTAGTTTAGGGTTTAGGGCTAGATTTTATGGTTTAAAGGTTAGGATTTAGGTTTAGTGGTTTAAAATTGATGGGTTGTGGTTAGAATTTAGGGATTGAGATTATAATTTAGGGTCTATAGGTTAAAACCTAAGTCCCTAACCATATCACACTAAACTCTAATCTCTAAACCCTAAATTATAACCCTACACTCTAAATTCTAACCACAACACCTAAATTCTAAACCCCTAAACCTAAACCCCTAACATTTAAACCTTAAAATTTAACCCTAACACCTAAAACCAAGGCGCTCATGAAAACTTTTTGTTTTTACCGTATGTGTATTGAATATAAATCCATATTTCAATACTCAACCAAATTTTAACTCAAATGAAAAAAATACTTAAAAGTTTAATATAACTAAATTAAAATTACAAACCTTATTGCTTATAACTAAATTTAGTTGTTTTGAAAATCAACCAAATTAACGAAATTTTATATATTTTAATTAATAATTTAAAAATAAATTTTGATTCGGTTAACCGTTAATATATTTTTGTTGTTAATTCAATTTTACTTAATTAAATTCAATTAAAGATTATTGACTTTCCAATTACATGGTGTGTTTTTGGCCTTGTCAAGAATGAAAGAAAAAGGATATTCATAATAACCTATGATGGAATAAGGGTGTATCCAAATACGATCCCAAATTCGAAGTCTGCTAAAAATACAAGATATTGTAAATAGAGAGAAAAATCATACAGACGGGGAAAAAATTGAAGGGACAAACAGCGGTGGAATTCAACCACAATTATTGGGATTATTTAAAAAAATTACATTTACCAGATCATTTAAAGAATTTAAAATTACGAATACATATAGGATAATTAGTTGCTATATACCGACGGTGAAAATTAAATTTTTTTACAAGTACTTTAGTTGTAAGGTTTAAGGAGTCGATTTAAGGTATAAAGTTTAGAGATTTAGATTTAGTAATTTAGAGTTTAGGGTTAGAGTTTAAGGTTTATAAGTTAAAACCCAAATCCTCAACATATTGCCCTAAAATTTAAACATAACCTCTAAACCCTAAATCTTAACACTGACCACTAAATTTTAACCATTACCCTTAAATTTTAAACCTTTACACATAAATTCCTAAACTTTACGCCCTAAACTAAGTCCCTAAACGCTAAACTTAATGTGCTTGTAAAAAATAAAAGTTTCTACCGCCAGTATATTGGATATAAATCTATATATATATTCCTAAAACCAATTTAATAGTTTTTTGGGGGAGGAGGTGCCACGGCCCCATCAATCCCTTCCTAGTACCGCCGCTGGGCCAAATGTCCAAAGAGAATGTACTTTGGAAGTTGGAACTACATCACCATTTTCTCAATAGCTTATTTTTTTTTAAATTTAGGGAAATAATCTAATTTTCCTTTGCATTATCCACAAAGGTCACTAATCTGAAAGAAAAAACAAGTGAAAAGGTAAACAAAAGAAAAGTACTGTGTACTTTTTTGTTTTAAAATATGCAGTGAACTCTGTTCTTGAATTATCCATGTCCATCATATGCTTAGCATGGCTATGGGGACATGACCCTTTAATTACCCGCCAAATATAAAGAAAATCTTAAAAAAATCTAATACCACATTAGAACATACTTGTAACACCCCTTCCCGTATTCGTACACCGAACACGAGTCAAAAATGTCACAGTAATTTAAAAATTATATTGCATTAAAATCAGGACTATTTAAAATTTTTATTTAACTTATAGATAATAATTTCATTATATCTAAATTCTAATATAAAACACAATATTTATACATATCATGTACTATTCAAGATACATAAACAAAACCATCACAAGACAGGTCGGTTTTAAACAGTTTAACAAAATAGACAGATTATTTCGTACATGCCACTATTCACATATAAAACCATAATGTCATAAGTACTAAAAATAACCTGTCAACTTTATGTCTTCACAAAAGTTTTGATGCAACAGCTCCGTCCAATCCTACTCCGGTTTACCTACTTGTATTACAGAAATACACGCTAAGTATAACTTAGTGAGGCATAAATAAGGAACATATATAAAATCTTTATAATGCACGATACTTTACAAAACCTGATAATCGTGCAAAAATTACATACTTTGTAATACAAGAATATAGCCCAAGGTAAATATTAAGTACTATTATAAGAGTCATGTACTTTAAGAGTACTATTCTTTATTGCTTGCAGACACAATAAAGTGCCTATAACATATATGACACTTTAAAGTGCCGATAATTTTATGATACACATTGAAGTGTCAGTAATCTTATAATACTCTTAAAGAGTCATTAACTCATAGAATGCCTTATACGGTTGATGGTGCCTTTAAACCACCTAACTACCTTGTATGGTTGATAGTGCCTTTAAACCAACTAACCAAATTATATGGTTGATGACGTCTTTAAACCAACTAACCAACTTATATAGTTGATGGTGCCTTTAAACCAACTAACCAACTTATATGACTGGTGATGCCTTTAAATCACCTAATCCATAATCGACTAATATATTTTTACATTACCAAGGGCAACCTTAAAAACAATTCCTGCAATTAAGGGTAAATAATACAATATCCATACATACGTCACGTAAAACATTTTATATTGGAGCAGTTCATACCCCAATATGCTTTATAATATTCATGGTATATTGTCATAATCTGTAAATCATTAAAATAAAGCATCATGCTAAAAACATATATGCACTCACCTTTGCCTTGTAATGCCCATTTTTACTATTCGATTAGTCTCGAACTTTTTCTTTTCCCGATCTATTAATACGACCTTGATCTTTATCGGTATCTAGATAAAAATAACATATATCATTTCAAAGCATATGCTAGAATATACTCAATCTATATAAAATAATGGAAAGTAAATGAATAACTATCCATTATTTACAAAAATTGATCCGATAAAATTTTCATATTCGAACCAATATTTTTTAAACTATTCTTTAAATTTCCAACTTTTCCCAAAATTTACATTTTAGTCCCTAAGGACACTTTTAAGCCTCCAAACATCATTTTCAAGCCAAATCCTTACAATTCTCACCATTCACACTTTAGGACCCAAACTTTAAAAAATAACATAATGGTCCTTGAATTTTCTGAAATTCACAAAATGGTCCAAAAGTTAGAATAAACTTCAAAATCAACCTCCAAATCACTTAACTTGATTTTTCAACCCAATATTCTTCAAAAACAAGTTCAACAATCAAATCCCTAAACTTTCCAAAAATTACAATTTGGTCCCTAATGCCAAATAATTAGGGGTTTTCATTCCAAACCACTCATATCATCATATTTAACCATTCTTCCTTCATTAACACCTTAAAATTCCAAACTTGGCTCAAACCCTAATTTTTCCATAATTCAAGAACATAGGTATTTCTTCATCTTAACATCAAGATCATACTAATCTAACATCATTCTCATCATTTCCAACATCAAACAAATTTTTGCCATAACTTCCCTTAATTTTTCCATGATAGCCGAATAGTCACTACTAGGTTTTCCATGGAACTTTCAACATTTAAACAATAGAAACAACACCACAAGCATGTTTCCAACATGAAAAACCATTAAAACTCAAAATTCCATCATGCTCTTCATCAACCCTAATTACCAAACTCAACCTTAGAGACATGGAAACTAAGCAAAACTTATGCCAAAAGATAGAGAATTCAATGGAAATCATTTTCTTATTTCATATCTAAAGCTCAAATCCAATCAAGCAAGCTTAAAAATTTAAAACAAAGTTTTCTTACCCTTGCTTGGAACCCCACGGCAAGAAGAGAAAGATGATAAAATTCTCCAAACTTTTTCTAATTCTTGATTTTATGCCAAATGGCATATTAAAAGTCTTATTTAATATAAAAATCATTTTAATAGTCAATTGACTATTTTGCCCTTGAATTACAAATAAGCAAAGCAAAATGACTTTGGTGCAAAGAACAAAGTGAGTACATTAGGGGGACCATAAACCATAATTAGTGTTACATTTTAACGTTCTCCTGCTTCTGTGAATGTAACAAACGACTAAAAGAAAACCACAGGAAGGCAGCAATTACAATTGAAAGTATGATGGCAAGTTTCACCTTAGCCTTTTTTTTTTCTTTCAGTTCTGCCATTTTCAGTATTGATCAAGATGCACAAAATTTATTAACGTTACCACAAGATGTAACAAGCACATTTTCTTTGTGAACCAGTAGTACCTGTTTCTGAATCAGACACTCTGATGTAAAGATCCTGACCATCTGATTGAAACTGTTTGATATCGATCAGATCGTCGAACCACATGATGCAGCCACTACCTCCTCTTGCAACATCTAAATTAGTATACGCCATGCACGAACAGTTCCTCAAGTACTTGGCCCTGCATTCCTTGAGATTCATGTGTAGCTTACTGTGTATATACCATTCGGACCAATCTGTTGAGTTCCATCTTTCGGGCCATTTTGGTCTGAATCCTGTCAAACATTGACAAGCCGGAAGCTTGTTGTTATCACAGTTATCATTTGGACCACAAAGTCCCCCATCGATCAGAATAGTCACTTGGCTTGATTCGAACAGCTTCCAAGTTTTAGTTTGTGAGTTCCATGTGTACCTTTGTCTTACAGTTTCAGTTTGGTTCAAAACAAACCTTGACATCACAGAATTGTTCTCGAGGAGAAATATGTAGTAAATCTCATTTTCATTCCACACAAAGTGATAATCAAAGACCGGATTCAACCTTAAATTCGGTGCCCCACTAAATACATTGCCACTCTATAACCAGCACGGTAATACTTTTCTGAGCCTTTCCTTAGCACCATCACCGGGTTTGCTCGGAGTTCTACACCATAAGTGATCACCTGGAGATGGATCATCAGGCTGATAGTGTTCGATGGAAACCGGTTCTTAAAACAATACCAAGTTTCATCCCAGGAAACATTGTATCTGATCTGATGGATGATCAAAGCTTTGCCAATAGTAATTCTCTGGATTACCATCCTTTCCATCTTTGACGACAAGATTACCAGAATCCATTCCAGAAGTTGCAATACCGGATTCTGAGCACTTGCTGTCGTATTAATCGACCAAACAGCTGTTTTGTTCTGAACTTGAAGCACAATTTTGCCACTACTTTCTATCTTCAACAAGCCAGTGGAATCTTCACTAATAATGAAGGAGAACACTACCCTGCAATTTGATATTCAGCTGATTCTCAAGATGCTTATTTTCAACATGCCTAACTCATCTTCAAGAAGTTGAGTTTGCTAAAGTTATTAATAAAGTGAACATGGTTGCCAAAAAGTCAAGTCTTCTGAACTTACCATAACACATATGTCTCAAGGGTCAAACAAGATTAGTCCTTGTTTAATTGCTACCATTGAATTTCCCCCAACATTCGCCACATTCATTTTTATATTTGAGCTTCTGTCTTTATTACATCATCCATGATGCCTGTATAAACAAATATACAAAACCTGCTAACTGTTCAGTTTCCTTAAAGCTGTTTCACAATAATTCAAATATTCACACCATTAAGACAAAAGTAGCAGTGGGTGGGGCAACTTGTCCTACTCTATTCCATTGTTGACTTCTCATAACTCTTTCTCATAAGTTCATAAGTTCATAGATTAACATTAAAATCTTATTTTGCTGGAATAATTAGTTCTTCAAGCCCCAAGTATATTTCATCAATAAACAACTAAAATTGATCAAAATTTTCTATTCCTTCTGTATAATCAACAATTTCATTGAAAGGACAAATTCAGGATGAAACAATAAACTAAAAGAGTACCAAAAAAGCATCAATGAAAATCCTTGAATATTAATGTTTAAAACCCTCCTCTAACAAAAACTGTGAAGCTTCCATCAACTCAGGGCTCGACCTTAACATCAACACACAAAACTCCATCTGGTTAAGCGCACCATCGCCATCCAAGTCACCTTCTTTCATCATAGACCTCAAATCATCATCCGTCAAGTCCTGCAACCCCAGAAGTGCCGAATTCTTCTTCAAGCTATCAAAAGTGATGACCCCATTTTCAGCGTCCATCAACAGGTTGAACCCATTCCAGAGCTCCCCGATCAGACCATCCCCTCCGAGCTTGTCGGCCGTCAGGGGAAAGAAATCATGGAAACCCGAAGTGTTCTGTGAAGCTGATGGAGGAATTGCAGACATGGTTGGTGTAATAAAAATGGAAACTTGAAGGAATAAATTAAAGTATGGTGATTCGTGTTTTTGTGGAGTGGAATGTCGCGGGGGGAGGGATTGGAATGGAATATATAGGAAAGGGTTAATGGAGATAGTTGAGATTTCGAAGATAGAGAGGCCATTGAAGGACAACTAAGATACAGGCTAATGAATTTTTTCAAAGGGTATATTTGGAATTCCATTCGTCTTGTCAAAGATAATGTTTTGAGTGATTGTTGGTTCTGAATTAAAAATGTTTTGTTAACACTTAAATTCCTATAGGAAAGTGAAGGAATGAAGGAATGGGTTGCTCCAGAGGGAATAGAAAAATTCTTTGACAATATACATCTTGCATGCACGGGTGTTTAAACCTAAGATTATTAAAATAAATATTATTTATATTTTTATTAGAGTCACTTATTAAGTTCAATAATAATAAATATTTTTAATGTTTAATATAATCAGAATAAAAAATATTTGTTCTTTTATGTGTCTATTTATATGCCTCAACATTAAAAAATAAGAGTTGGAGTTTAAAATTAAGATTTAAAGCTAAAAGATATGTTTAAGGATTATGGTGTAAGGTTCAATTTTTAAAGTTTATGATTTATAATTTAAAACGGATGAAGAACATAACAAAATAAATGATTCATTTTAGTATAATATTTTTAATCAATCAAATTATAATCACGGGTAATCAACTCAAACTACAAGCTCACCAATTCACATGCACTCATTTTCACTAAAGAATCCTTTCACACAGTGAAATCCACCTCTAAATAATTAGGCGAAAATCTAAAAAAAAATCATAACTTAAAAAAACAATACTCGACATACAAGGTAAAAATAAGTGTTATATAGAATGTTAACAACAAATTTGTGTTTAGCCCACACCAAACCCAAATGCTAGACCCAATGACCACCAAAACCTTAGTCCAAAATTTCTTCAGCCCTCAGCCAACCAACAGTTCTCCTCTCTTAGTCAAATATAATCATATTTTGTACAGGTCTAATACGAGTGTCCAATCTAATTTTTTCCTTTTCATCATGATTCAAATTTTTAATTTTATTAAAAAAATCTAGTACCTCGTAATTATAAGGTAATATTTATTCATGTTTTATATTAATTCTATAATAAAACACACACTTTAAAAATAAAATTCTTATCCGAGTCTCTTACAATAAATATATCATTTTCTTTTGCACATAGACTGCTCGTTAAGATCTTCAACTAAAAATACTCAAGAAATCCTAGTATTATCTCTAATATTATCCTTCCTAAAATCCAAATATTATCTCTAAGAAAATATATATCTGCAGTATTCACAAAATAGGAAATAGATAATGTCCTAAAACATAAGGATTATAATGAATATAATATCTAAAAATGTAGAGAATTTCTATTTGAAATAAACATGCAATTCATCTTCAAATTAGGACAGAAAATTTTGGAAAAACAAAGTTATTGACAGTAAGTGAAGTTTCTATTATCCCCATAAAAATGGGTGGTCATCACTTTTATTTTTCCATTTAACTCCTTTCTTTTTTCTTTAATCACACCTGTCAATTTACAATTGGTCTTTGGTTGACTACACAAGATATATATAAATATATTTATCATCGTATAAGTATAAATTATTAGTCGACGGCACTTTAATTTATTGATAAGATTTAAATTTGATAATTTTCGAGAAAAATTCAATTTAAAAATATTAACGGTAGAATTCACGTTCGAATATTGAAGATGCATTAGTAGAGAGATAATTTAAAATATATTTATTATTACAGGGTAAGGATAAGGTCATAGAATTAAATCGTAGTTATTTCTAGACAACGTCTGCGACCGCAACAATTTAGTACTTTGGTTAAGGTTGATAATGATACAGTAATTTTGAAATAACATGGACTAACTCTCAGGTCCAATTAATTATTTGTTTATTCATTTATGTTTTTGTCAAAGCTAACAGTTGTAGCAACAAGATTTGCAATTATTGAGGGCTGCGTTCAAAGGGAACTGGTAGATGACAGATTCTAGGATACAAAATACTTGCTGACGCTGCATTACTATTATTTTAGATTGTAGCTCTTGAATATGGAGTATTTATGGCACCGGTCAGAAAAGGCTCCTTAGAGCTGGGGTTTCCAGTTTGACATTATGGAGTTTTCTTATGGGAATGTGATCTTCAAAAGTCTTCAAAGTTTTTTGATCTCATCAATGGCAGGCTTTATCTTGCTTCTCTTTTGTACCCTTACATGGTGGCCTCGTGTAACGCTATCGATTACAGTGGAAAGCTTAAATGCTACCGGTTCAATCAGAGATGGTGATACCATGGTTTCGGAAGGTGGGATCTTCGAGCTCGGATTCTTTAGCCCTGGTTCCAGCACCAAAAGGTACTTGGGGATATGGTATGCGAATTTGAAGACGGCGGTTCCGTGGGTGGCTAATAGGGAAACGCCTCTCAATGACAGCTCAGGTGTTTTACATGTTTCCAACCAGGGAGTCCTTCTTGTAGATGGTAATGGCAGCAATGTTTGGTCTTCCGATGCTTTGCATTTGCCTTTGAGGCCCGTCGGTCGTCCAGTTGTGCGGCTCTTGGATTCGGGAAATCTCGTGGTTACCGATGGAATAGACAACACAGATTCAGGGAACTTTATTTGGCAAAGTTTCGATTATCCATGTGATACATTCATTGCAGGCATGAAGATTGGAAAGGACTTCAGAACTGGCCTGGACCGGTACTTGACATCATGGACAAATCCTTATGATCCTTCACCGGGTATGTTCACCTACCAGTTCGAGCTTTCCGGTTTTCCAGAGGTTATAGTAAGAGACAATTCCACCATAAGATTCCGTTCCGGACCTTACAATGGCGTGCGGTTAAGTGGGATGCTTGAAATGAAAGAAAACCCTATTTATTCCTTTGATTTCGTTTTCAATGAACAAGATCTATATCTAACGTTCAATGCACGCAACAGTTCAACTCTTTTAAGGGGGGTGCTAAGTAGTGAGGATGGATCCATAGTTCCCTTCTCGTGGATCGATCCGAATAGAGGTTGGATCCAAAATCTTCCACTTTACATTGATAACTGCGACCGATATGCATTGTGTGGTGCAAATGGCATATGTGACAACAACAGGTCCCCTGTTTGTAGTTGCTTGTCAGGCTTTTCACCAAACAATCCTGAGGAATGGGATGCAGTACCGGGGTCAGGTGGTTGCGGGAGAAATACTCAGCTAAACTGCTCCGGTGAAGGATATATAACGGTCTCCAACCTAAAAGTGCCGGAAACCAAACATTCATGGTTTAATTACAGTATGAACTTACAGGAGTGCAAGGACATGTGTTCTTCAAATTGTAGCTGCACAGCTTATGCTAATTTGGACATTACAAATGGAGGAAGCGGGTGCTTGCTCTGGTTTACTGACCTTATTGATATGAGATATATAACCGACAGCGGTCAAGATATATATGTAAAGGTTGCCGCATCAGAACTAGGTATGGAATATCCTCAATCCTTGAAACTTGGAAATATTTTACACATTTTCGAACCTTATGTAGAATTTTCCTATTCCATACAGATATAAACGATTGCTTGTGTTAGAACGTAAAGCATTGGATTTCCTTATTCTTGTTTCACTGATTTTCTGCTATTTGCCTTCCATACAGCTCAAAACGAGAGCAGAAGACATGTAGCAAAAGCAAATAACAGAAGGATCATAGTGACGACGACGTCTGCACTGTCTGCAGGAGTGCTGATCGCAGTCCTAACCGTACTCTTGTTTCTGCGAAGGAAGAAAAACCTGAGGGGTAAAGCAATCATTTCGTTTTCCAATGCTAATGGTGTTATTAGAATTGAATTGATTTTTTCCAATAGGTTGCACATAATATTTATTCAACTTTGCTATTTCACAGGATTGCTGGCACACCAACCAGATAACTTTTCTGATTATCAAAGTAGCAAAGAAGATCTAGAGTTACCATTATTTGATTTAAGAGCTATTGTTTCTGCAACCGATAACTTCTCGTTTAAGAATATACTTGGAGAAGGAGGCTTCGGTCGTGTCTACAAGGTAACTATATGATAAAATGTACTATGCAAACGTTCCGTATTGTATATTCTTATTCAGCAATGATGAAACAACCTTTGATTATTGATTATATGCTTTCTTTTAGGGTGTTCTGAAAGATGGACAAGAAATTGCTGTGAAGAGGCTGTCGACGAGTTCTAAACAAGGAATCAATGAGTTCACAAATGAAGTTAAACATATTGCAAAAGTTCAGCACAGGAATTTAGTGAAGCTCCTCGGATGCTGTATTCAAGCGGATGAAAAGTTGTTGATCTATGAATACTTGCCAAACAAAAGCCTGGACTTCTTTATCTTCGGTATGTCTTTTATCCGCTCCAAGCAGTTCATTTTCTCATATCCTTGTCTCAACCTCCAAATTAAACTATATTCAAAGATCTAACCAGCAATAAAAATGGTTTTTGTGAAGATCAAACTCAAAGCATGTCACTAGATTGGTCAACACGCTACCAAATTATCAATGGGATTGCTCGAGGACTCCTTTATCTCCATCAAGATTCGCGACAAAAAATAATACATAGAGATCTGAAAGCTGCTAATGTGCTATTAGACTATGAAATGAATCCGAAAATTTCAGACTTTGGCTTGGCTAGAAGTTTCGGAGAAAAGGAAACGACAGCAAACACAAAGAAAGTGGTCGGAACATAGTAAGTACTGAAATCCAACTGAAATACCATAGTTTGAACTCATAAACCTCCAAGCTTGTTTTCTTATATTTTGTGTCTGTTTTTCAGTGGTTACATGTCTCCAGAGTACGCAATCGATGGACTTTACTCAATCAAATCCGATGTTTTCAGCTTCGGTGTTTTGGTTTTAGAAATAGTGAGTGGGAAAAGAAATAGAGGATTCATTCATCCAGACCATCAGCATAACCTTCTTGGACATGTAAGTGTCTAACTATGAAACTCTTGAATCAAAGATGTTAGTTCTATAAATGATAAAAACAACTTCACTTGTATAGGCATGGAGGCTGTTCTGCGATGGGAATTCAATGGAACTGGTTGCTGATACAATTAAACAGACCTGCAATCCCTCGGAAGTACTAAGATGTATTCAGGTCGGCCTACTTTGCGTGCAACGAAGCCTCGAAGATAGGCCAACTATGTCAAATGTTGTTCTGATGTTAAGCAGTGAAGTTCCATTGGATCAGCCTAAACATCCGGGATTTTTCAACGAGAGAGATCTGATTGTAGATACTTCTTCATCAGATGTTCAAAAACATGCTTGTTCTAATGATTTTGCAATCACAGTAGTTGAGGCAAGATAATGCAGATTTCATGTAACGGTTCTTTTCTTTTCTCCTTTTCGATATGTTTCATCTCTTCGATATGATGATTATCCTTGTAAGTACATATATGACTGGCATTGAGCCACAGATGGTATACCTAGACAATTATTAACTGCTGCTGGTTACAATTAATAAAATTCATAATGAAATTATATAAATTTTAAACTAGATTAATATCTTAAGAATCTTTAAAGGGCTTTCATTTGGAGATATTGCTCAATGTCAACCTACCCTTGACTTCCAAATAATCTAGCACTGTTTCAGACAATATACAAAGCAGAAAGTTGATTTAGTTCTGAATCTTTTTTTTTTCATTTTATGAATGAAACAAGGCCTAATTGATTTATCTGAACATATTATAAGGGTATCTGGGAAGCTTCTATCGTGACACCTATAAGGGTATCTGGGAAGCTTCTATCGTGACACCAATCATGTAATAGTAGATTCATATATTGATAATGTTTCATCTTTTACTAATATAGCGTCCGTAGGAAGATTTCTTTCGATGAAAACCCCAAGTTGCTTCGGTTGGGGCAGTATGCTCTCATTGGACAACATTAGCAACACCAATGACATGTCTGGTCTGTCTACGGGGCCTTGTTGCACACATAAGAGAGCTACATTGATGCATCTTAATACTTCCGTTGCATAGTACGAGTAGTTCTAATGGTCTCATTTCCACCCACAACCTCCATGCCTGAAAGTTGGAAACCGCGAATGATGTTATTTATTGAAACAGAAAACAGAAAACAGAAAATGAACTGTTGTAGTTCAGCCTTAGAATGTGTTACATGTCCAAGAAGATTGTGGTCATGTTCTGGGTGGGAAAATCCTCTGTTTCTCTTTCATGCTAGTATCTCCAGAACCAAAACTCCGAAACTGAAGACATCGGATTTCATTGAAAAAACCCCATCCAAGGCATACTCAAGTTTGTGGTGCTGAAGTTTAGAAATCAATGTTACTTCATTTTTTAACTCTTCGAGCCCTTGTCCCGAATTCTTCAAAAGTCTCTTCACTGCTATTTCTTGCCCCCCAATCAGTGTACCCTTCAAGTTATAATGTTCAAAACGGTTAAATGGTGGTGAGTGAGATATTATTTGCAGAATACAACTTACATACCTTGTAAACAGGACCAAATCCACCTTGTCCCAGCTTGTTGTTGTTCGAGAAGTTATTAGTTGCCGTAGCTACGGTTTCAAAATCCAATACAGGCAACTCTATATCTTCCTTTCCATGCTCACCTGATTATCATTGAACTAGTATAAGATGAATTGAAAACGATTATAAAATAGAATGTTAAAATATAACAGATATATTTTGTTATATGGTAGTGCTTTTTAGTAAGTAACTGAATCTGTGTGCCAGTTTTTCTATGCTTTATATTTCGAACATACAACGAGAATGCAAGTATCGCTGCTCCACTGGCCACTATGACAGAGATGGCTATGACCCTGCCTTTTCCTTTTCTTTTAGCTTTCCTTTGCTTTGAATATGATCTGAATGAATCGAAAATAATAAGTCGAAAAAAGGTTTCATGTTTGTAATCGGAACACATCTCCTAAATGTTTAAGTCCAATTTCATTAATCAGACTAAATGGAAAACAAATAAGGGACATTACTTAGATCAGAAATGGTAACCTGATATAAAGGTCTTGTCCACCCTTGCTGAATTCTGTGACGTCAATTAGATCTCCGAACCACAGAAGGCAGCCACGGCCTCCCTCTATGATATCTAAATTTGTGTACGCAATACAAGAGCAATCCTTCAAACACAGCTTCTCACCGTCCTTAAGATCAATGCTAATGTCTGCCCAAGATTTTGAAGTGTCTGGTAAATTTACTCCAGTTTGCTTGAGAAAGCATCTCCAGCATCACATGCCAAAAGTGTCCTTCGAGTACATCCATCTGACCATTCTGGACTCAAATCCCACAACGATGGCTATCTATGCACGAACCCTTCCAAGCATGTACATGGAGGAGACTCTTCGGGCTGCAACTAGCATATGATCCACAATCGGCATACATTGAACAGTGACCAACTTGTGAGGAGGGTACCGATTTCCGGACGTGGTGGGGTGCGAACCCTTCCCCACTTGTAACCGACTTCCGAACCCAATTTATCTCTAGTTTATTTTTTTGGTATTTGATTTACCTTATCCAAGTGATCAAAATTTTACGATTCAAACTTTTAATTTAGTCGGTACACCTCAAATAACCAAAATTTTACGATTCAAACTTTTTTCCTGGTCATTACAAATTGGTTTTCTTGAATGGGCTTAAACTTACATACGTTTAATAAACTTTAGAATTATTCTACATTATTGTCTTTAATTTTCCCATCAGTTTTCTTAAATAGAGACTATGTAATCTCAAAACAAATATCTTTATTTCTCACTCTCGTTATTTTGTTTTTTATTGCCTGTGCTTGATTTTTCTGTTTCTTTTAATTTTCATCCAAGTTGTGAAAGCATTTTGATTTTCATCCAAGTCCATTTCCTTTAAATTGAAAATGTAGAAAACAAAATAAGTTATCTTTCTTTCTCATTTTTGTTTCTTGCTATGTTCTGCTCATTATCGGTTGTGCTTGATTGCTCTATTTCACCAACAGTCCTAATATCTATATAAACTGCACCGAAACAGTGTTTCAATGTGCACATACTTCTATTAACTATCTTGTTTTGGCGGTAATCCTGATTTGAATCTCTAATGTTATCATCATCTCAACGCTACCACCATTGAAATAGTTGGTGTTAAATATAGGGTGATGGACATTAATCTTAACCTTCAAATTTTTAGGATTGCAAGAGAAAAACTTCTTAGAAAATTGCTTTTGTAACCTTATTCTCCAATCTACGATTCGATACTTGATTTTAAGTTATTTGACCTCGGACCTGCTCTTCTTCCTGCTATCAGTTATATAAATATTAGTTTATTTTATAACTGTCTTCAATCTATAATCTCATCATTACAAAGTCTTAAGCACTTACGTCACACTTTATAAAGATACAATAATGTTTCAATAACTATAAACAATATTGTTTTACATGTGCAGTATTATTTTTAATTATCCAAACATTATTATATCTTGAAGAAATACACGAAAATACACAAGATTTTGTGATAATAAGATTACAGATCGAGAGCAGTCATAAAATAAACTAATATTTATATAACTGATAGCATGAAGAAAAGCGAGTCCAAGGTTAAATAATTTAAAATCAAGTATCGAATCGTGGATTGGAGAATAAGGGTTACAAAAGCAATTTTCCAAAAAGTTCTCTCTTACAATCCTAAAAATTTGACGATTAGGATTGATGTTATCACCCTATATTTAACACCAAACATTTCAATGATGGTAGCATTGAAATGATGATCGTATTGGAGCTCCAAACTCGGATGACCGCCAAAAAAAGGATAGCCAATGAAAGTATGTGCACATTGGAACATTGCTTCGGCACATTTATATAGATATGAAGACTATTGGGTGAAACAGAGCAATTAAGCACAACCGATAATGAATAAAACACCACAAGAAACAAAAATGAAAAAGAAATATGACTCATTTTGTTTTCTAAATTTTTAGTTTAAAGGAAATGGACTTTGATTAAAATTGAAATACTTTCACAACTTGATGCAAATTAGAAGAAACAGAGAAACTAAGCACAAGCAATAAGAAAGAAAACGACGAAGGTGAGAAATAAAGATGATTTATTTTGATATTGCATAGTTTCTATTTAAAAAGACTAGCAGGAAAACTAAAGACAATAATAAAGGATAATTTTAAAGTTGATCAAACTTACATAAGCTTAAGCCATTCAAGAAACGAAATCTCTAATGACCAGTAAAAAAATTTGAATTCAAAAATTTTGGTTATTTGAGGTGTAGCAACTAAATTAAAAAAATTGAAGAGTTCACTTGCTTTAAAAAATATGATTTAGAGGAATTTTTTATAAAAATCTCGCGTTTTAAATAAAGCTAAAAGAGTCATCATCGGTCACTTTGATAATATAGACCGGGTACCAAAAAAGCAAATTAGAGATAAATTAGGTTCAAAAATCAGATAAATGTGGAGAAAGATTTGCACCCTACCACACCCAAAAATCGTTATTTTTTTATAGTTATCAAGACATTATTGAAATAGAGGAAAGATAACAAAACATTGTAAGGTTGGTTTCAATAAAGGGAAATCTAAGTCAAGTAAACCTTAAATGATATTTAATTAATAATTAGTTCATAGAAATCACACCCAATTATTTTAGTGTATGATTTTCAAAATTGAACTGAAATTAATTAAATATCATTTTCTCTCTTTTATCAATTACTGAATTAATTTTAAAATCCTAAAATAATACCCAATTAATTTTAGGGAATTATTTTGAAATTAATGGATTAAAGAAACTAAAGATTATTAAATCCTAATGTATTTAAAGAGAACCTAATTGAGACTCTAATATAATTCTAAATTAATTTTTTTGACACGTAAAATAAATTAAACTAAGGTTAAATTTATCCTTAAATATTATTTATTTAATTTTAAAAATCCTTAAAATAACATCAAATTCTTTTTTGGCATTATTTTAAATTAATTTTTAAAATTAATGTAAACAATATTAATTACTAATTAATTCCCTAATTTAAATTATTCAGTCTAATTAAAGAACCCAAATCTAAGGCTTTAAACTCTAAATTAATTTAAATAATTAAACTAAACTAATAATTAAGATCTAAATGCATGATCTACCAAATATACATAAACTAACTAAAACATAATAACAAAAAAGAAACATGACAAAATGAAAAGATAACAACAAAATAACATATGGGCTCAAGCAATTTAATCATTAACTGTAAAGGCATAAATTATATGAAATAATAGAGGAAGATCGTACCCAAATCCCCAATTGATATATGGGCTGCACGTCTATGAGACTGCTACTGGACCAGGTTATGAACGGGTTTGGTGTAGATCTATCGGTCCACGCGGGTCAGCAGGAGAACCTTTCCCCTTTCGTATTTGTTCCGTCTTTCGAACAAATCCTAGAGCTCTGTCTTTCTTGGCAGTTGCCGCCATCGCCATCACTCCGGTGACCGTTTAGGCGAATCAACGCCACCGTCGTGAAGTTCGTCTCCTCCTCTCCCTTTTAGATTTCCGAAAATGAATCCCAAAAGACATGAAAATGGCCTAGAAACTCTTGCCTTCCTCACCGTCGATCTCTACGCTCCACCGTTGGATCGTCATGGTTTCGAGATATGTGGCTCTCCTCGCCACGTGGAACACCCCCACCGTTGGGATCGTCGAGATATTGCTCCGGCCACCGGAAAATGACAAGGCTGACGGTAAAAGATCCTCTTCCTTTTCTTTTTGGTTTTTTTCCTTTTCTTGTATTTTGTTGCTAAGATTCACTGTTGTTGGAGGATTATTTCGCTTTTGCAAAGGCGATGGGTGATTATGGTAAGGAGAGCAGTTTCCGAGTGATGATGGCCGGGTATGTTGTGATGGAGGTTTAGGAAAATGGATCAAGTGAATGGCAACAAGGAACTGTGATAGTTGGGGCTGGGAATAATGGTAACGCTATGAAGCACGGGTATGGCAACTTGCTGTCGTCCCGCGTACCAGAAACGTTTCCGGGACGGGGACGTACCAGGTTAATGGGGTACGTCTGAAAATCAATCGGATACGTTGGGAGACTGTCAGGGACGTTTCGGGGACGATATTTGTGTTACAAGAGCGTACCCGAGGTGTTAAATCCCGACCATAGTTACCAAGAACGGAAAACTACCCACCGACTGACGAATCAGGAACTTGACTCAGAACGGTTGTCTTGATTCTGAGAAAGTGACGAAGCAAGAAGAAAAAACAGAAAGAAAAAAAATAGTTTAAGGAAGAAGAAGAACAGTCGAAGAAAGCTAGTTGGAAATGGGATTTTTGAAATGAAACGTTTTAGTATTTTATTATACTGGTTTCAGCTTTTATTTCTCACCATTTCAATTAAAAGCTAGCTGTTATGCAATTACAAACCTATTCATTTATGCTCTTTTATTTTGCTTACAGATGCATGGTAAACATTTATCTAGGCTTATTTTAAATGACCTTGTTTTTTTTTTCAAAAAAAAAACCTGTTTTCAGTCAGCTGTAAGCTCATAACCCTGTTCTTTTATTACTTTAATAAAAAGATCAAAATTATTTAAAAATAAAACAAATGTATAGGTCTATTTTTTAGGTTTAATTTTAAAAAATTAGAAGTTCAGCTCTTAAGTAGTCTAAAGTTTATAAAAAAAGTTTAAAACTTTTAAAATTTACAAATTAATTTCAAGAATTTAAAGAATTTACAGAATCATTAGATTTTAGTTTAAAAAAAACCACTTCAACTAATAAACTTCATTTTTAATCCAAAGAAAATCATTAGGTTTTCTAATTTACTTTATATTTTAATGGTTTTTATATTACATATAATAAAATTTATTTTAAATTTGTCATACTCTCGTTGTACCCGTATTTTATAATTTTAAAAATTATCATTTTTCGTATCTGTTCTTGTATCTGTATCAGTACAACCTAGGTGTAAGGTTTTTGTTAGGGAGATGCAGGAGCTTTATAGGAGAGCCCCCCAAACCAAATAGCTCGTGAAGATAGTGAAATGCTATCGCCTCCCACACCCGATGGGCCCAGAAAATTGACAGCATACCAAAACCGTTATGAAATGGAAAGCAGCCGGTAAAGATTCTTCCATTAATTCACTCTACCTTGTGTAATCTGAGTTTTTCTTTAATGGTGATGCCGTATCTTATAGTTTAGCAAGCAATGTTTATATATATATATATATATAACCAATTTCAGTGTGTAGTGGTAGTGGAGGATGCTTACCGATTCAGATTGTTGGATGTGTATATATCAACTTTTAATGCCATTTAAGCGTTCAATCAAATAATGTTTTAAATGTCTAAGAGAAAATGATCTTTCCGACCTTTCACAATAAAAACATTTATTTCTTTATATTTTTTCATGTCAAACTTTTTATCAGTGAATCTAATGGCATATTTATTTAAATTTAATTCTGTCTTATTTTTACCGTGGACCTTCACATTAAATTCTCATTTTTAAATATTTTTTAATTAAGTCCACTTTTAAATTTTTGGAAATTTCTTATTAAGTCTCCTAGTTCTTGAAAATTTAGGTTTATGCGTTCAATCAATGTTTTAAATGTTGTTCCCGATAATTTTATTTTCAAGATTGGACCTTTACATTGATTTATGATTGGCATTGTAAACTTAATTTGAAAAATCAATTTATTACAGGTCTGGCGACAATTTATTTTTTTTGTTTGTATTCACACAACAACATTTAACGTTTTTTTTTTTTTTTGAGTTTAATTTTTTAACAATTTTATGAGTGGTGATTACAATGAGGGGACCATATATTTATATGTTTTTAATGCTTTGTCAATCGGCAAAGGGGAGCATTTTTTGGCACGTGAAGGTGTCGATGTGGAGGCCAAATCTCTTAAAATAAATATTATCAGTTTTTCTACTGATACTACTCGTTAATTCCATTTGAGTCCAGTTATGAAATTGAATTTCAATATTTCCCCGCAATTTGTTGGCTCAATGTGGAACCGCCTCAATTTTGCAATTTGTGCTTTCACATAAAACCGGTTAGGACTTCCAAGCAAGTTGCAAATTTCAATTGGTGCATGGGTTTTTATTAATTTGTTTATTTAATTTGGACATTATTTGATTAAGTAGATTAGTTAAATTTACAAGACTATATTTTAAATACTCAATAACAAAATATATTTAAATTAATTTTAACCAAGATAAAATTATTTTTTTCTCCCTTAAATAATTTTTACATAGTTCGATTTTAATTTCATAAAATCTTGTCAATTAATTGTCTAAAAATTTATTAAAATTTTTTTATTACATGAGAAAATGTTGTTACTTAGTAATCAAATAAATAAATAATAATCCAGCTTAGATAGAACACCAAATGCTTAACCACTGAGCCACAGGGTAACCTTTTTCTTGGTATTTATTTCTGTTGAAGTTTAGGATCTTTGCAAACAAAAGGAAAAAAAGAAGGGATAAATGCTAAAAGTTTACGGCAAATTGGTTGCCAATAGCCCATCGACCATATGCTCTTAGTGCTCCAGATAACCCTCCCGCGAAAATGACTTCTTAGCCAACCAATTTGCCACTGTTTATCATGGTTTTGTCACCATCTGTCTTGGCACTTATCGTATCGTGGCTCATTCTCTTGAAAAACAGGACCCACTTCTCCCCAGGTAAAACTTTTAATAATTTATAATCTTGCTCAAGATTTCATTTATAGGTCATTTTCTTCGCAAGTCATAAAAATTTTAAAATTTTTGAGTGGACATAAATTTTAAAATTTAAAAATTAATTCATAAAAATTTAAATCTAAATATATAAACTTTTAAAAAATTAGGGTGAGCACATGTTCACCCAAGCATATATGTGGCTCTGCCACCGAATGATGGTGCTTTTGTATGGCTTATAATGTGATACAAAAGATTTATGTGATCGTTGACGTGAAGAAACCAAGCTTTCGATTCTTAAATCTTTTTTACATGCTTGTAGATTTTGTTAGTTATTTTGCTATTGGCGAGAATTGAGATATAAGAAATTAATAAAAATGTTATATAAAATTAATTAAAAAATATGCTGACATGTCATAGTGTCATATCAGCACTTCCGTACATGTAGTACTGCCACATTATCATATAGCGTTGACTGTTAGTTGACTAACGATTTTCATCAAATGAGTGATATTTTTAAACAAAAATGAAACGTTAAGGTTGTTTGCACCAAAAAAATAGGGGCCAAAGTGACAAAAAAGTCAAACGTTGTTTTGACTTTATGCCATTGTTTATTTAATTTAGACATTATTTGATTAAGTAGATTAATTAAATTTACAAACCTAAATTTTAAATACTCAATAATAAAATATATTTAAATTAATTTTAATCATGATAAAATTACTTTTTCTCCCTCAAGTAATTTTTACATAGTTCAATTCTAATTTTATAAAACCTTTTCAATTTTGTCGTTTAAAAATTTATTTAATTTTTAACTCCATTAGTTCAACTACCAATCTTGTAATTTAATATTTCACTTAGTAATCAAATAAATAAATAAATAAATAATACACAATTATTTTCTAAATTATTATTTTCTAAATCATTCATGTGTTCATAATTTGACGAAATACATTAATTCTTGATATGTCAAAGTATACGAGTCACACATACTTAGTTCTACATTTATTAAGGTAAATATATTTTGAACATCATAAATTAATTTATTTTTTAAAAGAATTTATGATCTTAATTTATCTTATTTCTAATCTAAGATGTTATTAGTCCAAATTTATGAAGATAAAGAACCCCTCTAACAATTCCATCGACTATGCCAGTCCAGTAAATTGCTACTTGTATTATCTGCAACCAACAAAAATAAAATTTCATAAAAGAAAAAACAAAATCGGTAACAGGAGAGCAAAGGGGGTCAAAAAAGATGTTCGAAGATAGTAGGTTCAAACCAAAAATAAAGCAGTCCAAACTTTTGTTAGGCATGTACTCATAAATTAACATCTTTTCGTCTCTCCTGATGCAGCAACCAAAGAGCTTTACAAGATTGCGGTGCTGAAGTTTGGAAATCAATGTTACTTCATTTTTGAACTCTTCGAGCCCTTGTCCTGAATTCTTCGAAAGTCTCTTCACTGCTATTTCTTGCCCCCCAATCAATGTACCCTTAAAGTTATAATGTTCAAAATTGTTAAATAGTGAGGGAGATATAATTTGCAGAATACAACTTATATACCTTGTAAACAGGACCGAATCCGCCTTGTCCCGGCTTGTTGATGCTCGAGAAGTTATTAGTTGCAGTAGCTACGGTTGCAAAATCCAATACAGGCAACTCTATATCTTCATTTCCATGCACACCTGGTTATCGTTGAACTAGTATAAGATGGACTGAAAATGATTATAAAACAGAATGCTATAAAATAATAGATATATTTTGTATGATAGTGCTTATTAGAATTAGTAACTGAACCTGTGTACCTGTTTTTCTAAGCTTTATCTTCCGAGCATACAACGAGAATGCAAGATCGCTGTTCCACTGGCCACTATGACAGAGATGGCTATGACTACTGCCTTTTCCTTTTCTTTTAGCTTTCCTTTGATTTGAATATGATCTGAAATAATCGAAAAGTAATAAGTCGAAAATAGGTTTCATGTTTGTAATCTGAGCACATCTCCTAAATGTTTATCTCCTATTTCATTGATTAGGCTAAATGGAAAACAAAGAAGGGACATTACTCAGATCAGAAATGGCCAGTCTGATATAAAGGTCTTGTCCACCCTCGCTGTATTCTGTGATGTCAGTTAGTTCTCCGAACCACAGCAAGAAGCCACGGCCTCCCTCTCGAATATCTAAATTCGCATACGCAGTGCAAGAGCAATTCTTCAAACACAGTTTCTCACAGTCCTTAAGATCAATGCCAATGTCTGCCCAAGATTTTGAAGTGTCTGGCAATTTTAGTCCAGTTTTCTTGAGAAAGCCATCTCCACCTTCGCACACCAACTGCGTCCTCCAAATACATCCACCTGACCAATCTACAGAACTCAAATTCCCTGTAGATGCCGATCTATGCACGAACCCTTCCAAGCATTTACATGGAGGAGACTCTTCGGGATGCAACTAGCATATGGTCCACAATTGGCATAGATTGAACAGTGATCCATTTGTGATGTGGAGAAAAATCCTAGTCATTTTTCCTCTCATTCCATATGGAGCGTTGTAATAAACCTTAAGGATTCAATAAATACCTCGGAAAGATAGTACTATGTCGAACCTCATATTTGTGATGCACCCCATTCTTATTCCAGACAAACTGATATGAATATATTGGTTATATGGCTGTGATCTTGTTGTAACATAGAGACATTCCACGATCCTGCTCTATAAAATATTTCAGGTCCCTTCGTAACAACAACCTGCGGTAGCCCCCGCGGATCAATGTTGATAGTATATAAGCCTGGAGCAGGATTTTCCATGCTTTTCCAGGATGAAATATGCCTCTCGAAACCAGTGACTAAGTTTCTTCCAATCTTCATTCCTGGTAGAAAGGTATCTTAAGGATAATCAAAACTCTGCCAAAGGAAGTTTTCTGGATCACTATGGTGTCGGTCTTTGACTAAGAAATTTCACGAATCCTGGAGTTGTGCAACTGGCTTTCTGCTGCATTTCTTGATGTATTAGATGACCAAACAATGCTTTTGGTGCCGTTTGTAACTGAAAGAACCCCCTTGTCATTGATACTTAGAATTCCCGAGGCATTAGAAACTGAAGTTTCCCTATTGGCAACCCATACAACAGTCCCAGTCGATACTTTCTTGTACCAAATTCCCAGATATCGACTCTTCGAATTTCCGAGACTGAAAAACCCCAGTTAAAAGTTTCCACTAGCTGACACACGAGTTGCACCATCTTTGATGGAATGCCCTGGAGTTATACTGTCTGGTGCCAAAGTTCTTGTAGTAAAGAAGAGAAACGAACACAGAACAAGCACCATTAACAAGGCATCCATTTTTCCCCTAATAACTGGTTTTTCATTCTAAGTCTATTATATGGACCACCCAAAAGATTGAAAAAGAAGAGTCTAGACACAAATAACGTCAAGAATGATCTGCTTTGGCCGTTTGCTTTTACATATTGCTGACTATCCGGAGTCATGCTTGCATTTTCTTATTACATTTTCCAACATGTTGAAGCTACTAGATGATTGATTAGTAGTTTGTTATATTTGATTACTTTGCTAACGGAAGTAGTTAACTAGTTATACGGTTATTGGGCCGTTACAGACTGAGTTGTAAGCTGGAATGCCTATATAAGTCTACTGTGACTTCAATAAATTGGTGATTTTTGGATTGTGCTTTCACCTGTTACTAGTCGATGCTTATGTTTGCTGTAGCCTGTTTCCCATTTCTGTTCTCTATAATCCCTAACCTCCGTTCTTTATCTCTTAATCTTCTTTCTTGAATTCTCCGATCATGAGTAGCTTTCCAACACAACACAAGTTATGTTTGCTGGGTGCAAAAATAAGATTGGAATGAGCAGTCAAATCTCCATAGCAACAACTTCCTGGCCTTCAACATCTCTGTTTAAAGATTTAATCAAGTACAATCCTTTACCAGTACTTTTTTTAGGTATTGAAGGATGCATCACACAGCTTCTAAATTCTTCTCAATTGGATTGTTCATGAATCGACTTGCCGTGCCTACATCAATCTGATATCTAGTCTAATGTGAGTTCAGTAAATTAACTTCCCCACTACTCTTTAGTATCTGCCATTGTCTGCTAGAGGACTTCCCTCCTCCATTTCATATTGTTGGTAGGATCCATGGGAGTGTGTAGCACCCACCATTTTGG
The DNA here is from genome assembly GCA_019671005.1 of Hibiscus mutabilis. NCBI lineage: Eukaryota > Viridiplantae > Streptophyta > Magnoliopsida > Malvales > Malvaceae > Hibiscus > Hibiscus mutabilis. The sequence goes on along the minus strand of CM033732.1, from coordinate 1,906,984 downwards.
ACAGGCATGTATGCTTAAGTTGAATGAAATGTTTCTTGTGATTAATTTAATAATATAGGTTAAAATGAGAGAAAAGAAAGATTAAAAGAAGAGAAAGGATTAGGATCCAACTTGTTCAGTTGTTGTTGATTGATGTAAGCAAATATTGTAGATTTGAAGCTTTCACATGAATGATTTAGCTTGAAATTGGGTTGTAATCATATTATTGAAAATTTGAAATATATGGCCTACTTCTGAGTTTTCCATGTTATACATATATGAACTTGCAGCATGGGTTTTGATGTTTGAAATCAATGTCTAAACTGTCGACCATGATTTTTGCAGAAGAATTTTCAAAGTGCTTTACTTGGTGATCTTTCTCAACACTCAACTACCCTCACAGAAGCACTGTTGCAGACAATACAAAGCAGAATTTTTATAAATTTCCTAAATCTTTTCATTATGTAAATGAAACAAGACCTAATTGATTTATCAAAACATCTCATGAAGATATATGAGAAGCTTCTATCGTGGCTCTAACGATGTAATACAAGATTCGCACATTGAGAATGCTTCATTTTGTACTGATATACAGTCAGTTGTAGGAAGAGTTCTTCCGATGTAAAATCCAGGCTGCTTTGGTTGGGGCAGTACACTGTCACCACACAACATGAGCAACACTAGTGACATGTTTGGTCTGTCTATAGGGTGTTGTTGCACACACAAGAGAGCTACATTAATGCATCTTAACACTTCGGTTGCATTGTACGAGTTGCCCAATGCGGTGTCGATTAGATCTAATGGCCTATTTTCCATCCACAATCTCCATGCCTGAAAAGTTGGCACCGCAAATGATTATTGTTTGAAACAGAAAAATTATTAAGTGCTATATTTCAATCTTGATGACTTACATGCCCAAGAAGATTATGATCATGTTCTGGGTGGGAAAATCCCCGGTTTTTCTTTCCTGCGAGTATCTCCAGAACCAAAACTCCAAAGCTAAAGACATCAGATTTCATTGAAAAAAGGCCATCCAGGGCATACTCAGGGGATATATAACCGCTGCAGGGGAAAATGTCAGATCAGTACTTTAAAAGCAACATGTAACATTGTACCAGACAAGTTTGCATATATACATACTATGTTCCGACAACCCTTTTAGTTTTGGCTTGAGTCTGGTCTACACCAAACTTCCGAGCCAAGCCGAAATCTGAAATCTTTGGGTTCATGTTATTATCTAGTAAAATATTGCTTGCTTTGAGATCTCTATGGATAATCCTCAACCTAGAGTCATGATGAAGATAAAGAGCCCCTCTAGCAATTCCATCGACTATATGCATTCGGCTATGCCAGTCCAGTAATCTGCTACCTGTATTATCTGCAACCAAGAAAATAAAACATCATAAAAAGAAAAAACAAAATGAGTACCAGGAGACGAAGGGGGTCAAAAAAGAAGGTCGGAGATAGTAGGTTCAAACCAAAAATGAAGTGGTCCAAACTTTTGTTAGGCATGTACTCATAAATTAACATCTTTTCGTCTCTTCTGATGCAGCAACCAAAAAGCTTTACAAGATTGCGATGTTGAAGTTTGGAAATCAATGTTACTTCATTTTTTAACTCTTCGAGTCCTTGTCCCGAATTCTTCGAAAGTCTCTTCACTGCTATTTCTTGTCCCCCAATCAATGTACCCTTAAATTTATAATGTTCAAAATGGTTAAATAATGAGTGAGATATAATTTGCAGAATACAATTTATATACCTTGTAAACAAGACCGAATCCACCTTGTCCCAGACTGTTGTTGCTCGAGAAGTTATTAGTTGCCATAGCTACGGTTGCAAAATCCAATACAGGCAACTCTAAATCTTCATTTCCATGCATACCTGGTTATTGTTGAACTAGTATAAGATGGACTGAAAATGATTATAAATCAGAATGTTCTAGAATAATAGATATATTTTGTATGATAGTGCTTATTAAAACTAGTAACTGAACCTGTGTACCTGTTTTACTAAGCTTTATCTTCCGAACATACAATGAGAATGCAAGTATCGCAGTTCCACTGGCCATTATGATAGAGATGGCTATGACTCCTGCCTTTTCCTATTGTTTTAGCTTTCCTTTTCTTTGAATATGATCTGAAAGAATCGAAAAACAATAAGTCGAAAATGGTTTCATGTTTGTAATGTGAACACATCTCCTAAATGTTTATGTCCTATTTGATTGATTAGACTAAATGGAAAACAAAGAAGGGACATTACTCAGATCAGAAATGGCCAGCCTGATATAAGGGTCTTGTCCACCCTCGCTGTATTCTGTGATGTCAATTAGTTCTCCTAACCACAGAAAGCAGCCACGGCCTCTCTTTCGAATATCTAAATTTGCATACGCGGTGCAAGAGCAATTCTTCAAACACAGTTTCTCACAGTCCTTAAGATCAATGCTAATGTCTGCCCAAGATTTTGAAGTGTCTGGCAATTTTAGTCCAGTTTTCTTGAGAAAGCCATCTCCACCTTCACACACCAGCTGCGTCCTCCGAATACATCCATCTGACCAATCTACAGAACTCAAATTCCCTGCAGATGCCGATCTATGCACGAACCCTTCCAAGCATTTACATGGAGGAGATTCATCGATGGCACAACTTGCATATGATCCACAATAGGCATAAATCAAACACTGATCTGATTGTGATGTCAACAACACCTCCCAATCATCTTTTCTCTCATTCCATATGGAGCGTTGTATTAGACCTGATGGATTCAATAAATACCTTGAAAAGATTGAACTGTTTAGTGCCTTGTACCGATAGTAAATCTCATTCTTATTCGAGAAAAACTCGTATGAATATACTGTATAATATTTTGGGATTGATCTTCCTGTAAAATAAACTCCATTCCATGATCCTGCCCTAAAAAGTGTCTCAGGTTCCTTCTTAAGAACAAGCTGCGGTAACCCCCGCGTATCGATCCTGAAAGAATATAGGCCTGCAGCAGGATCTTTCATGCTTTTCCAGGATGATAAATGCCTGTCAAAACCTGTTACAAAGTTTATTCCAATCTTCATTCCTGGTAGAAAGGTGTCGCAAGGATAATCAAAACTCTGCCCAAGTACATTTTCCGGATCACCATCATTTCGTTCCTTCACAACAAAATTTCCTGAGTCCAGAAGTTGTGCAACTGGCTCCTCTTCTGCATTTCTTGATGTATTGGAAGACCAAACTATGCCTTTGGTGCCATTCATAATTGAAAGAACTCCTTTTTCATTGATACTTATAATTCCTGAGGCATCAGAAACTGAAGCTTCCCTATTGGCAACCCATACAACAGCCCCGGTTGATACTTTCTTGTACCAAATTCCCAGATATCGACTCTTTGAATTTCCGGGACTGAAAAACCCCAGTTCAAAGTTTCCACTAGCCGACACAAGAGTTTCACTATCTTTGATGGACTGCCCTGGAGTTATACTGTCTAGTGCCAAAGTTATTGCTGTAAAGAAGAGAAGCAAACACTGAGCAAGCACCATTAGATAGGCTTCCATTTACTTCCTAATAACTGGTTTTACTTTTTGGTTGTAGCTTTTTGCTCTACCATTGTTTGCATCTGAAAGATGAATTTTAGGCAGCCGATGAGGACAGAGCCGTGACTACTATTGTACTGCCACGGGGTGAAAATCGGAAAGCTCCATTATCAGGGTGGACTAAGATCAACGTTGATGGGGCTGTTGGAGGACAAAATAATATGGCAGCAGTGAGAGGCCTTATGCGAAATGAGGCTGGTGCTTGGTTGTTTGGAATTGCTCGAAGCTTGGGTGCTTGTTCGGTGTTAGCTGCTAAACTGTGGGCTGCTCATGATGGTCTATCCCACGCGTGGAGGCTTGGCTTTCGGCAAGTTGAGCTCGAGACAGAGAACACGATAGTTGAGGAGATCCTCAGTGGGAGGTCGAAGGCACTTACTGGTAGTGCGCTTGTGGCCAGAGCTCATGAACTGCTATCTCGACCCTGGGATGTGAGGATCCGGCGTATCAGTCAGACTGCAAATGCTGTTGCGGATAAGCTTGGTGCGCTTGCTCGAGGATCACCTGTGGGGGGAGATGAGTTACTTCGAATGACCCTGGGAGTTGGTGGAGGCTTTGATCCAGGACCAAGCTGCTTTAGGCTTTAGCTTAGACCTTCCTGCATTATCAAAATAAAAAAAATCTAAGTCTATTACATGGACCACATAAAAGATTGAAAAATAAAAGTCAAGACACAAATAACGTCAAGAATGATCTGCTTTGACCGTTTGCTATGTTTGCTGGGTGCAAAAATAAGATTGGAATCAATAGTCAAATCTCGAAGAAAATATCTGCAATATTCACAAAATTATCTAAAACGTAAGGATTATAATGAATGTAAAATCACTTAAAACTTGGACTCCGTACATTGCATAATTAAATCTCAATATTTGTTACATTAATACATACAAAATATATCATAATGAATAAGGATTATAAGGCTGTTTAAGTCAGTAGACCTTTAGACGAAATCAAGAGTTACAACATGCATTTCATCTCCAAATTATGACACAAAATTCTGGAAAGTCAAAGTTACAGACCGAGAGTGAAGTTTATACTCCCCATGAAAATAAGTGGCCATCACTTTTCTTTTTTCCAATCAACTCCTTTCTTGTTTCTTTAATCAACACCTTTCAATTCACAGTTGGTCTTTGGTTGACTATATATATATATATATATATATCATTGTATAAATATAAATATTTTCATTCTTAAAAAAAAGCACCGGTTTTAAAATCTTAGGGATAGAACACAGGTTCGAACATTGAAGATCACATTATTGGGAGAGATAGCCTAAAACGTCTATGGACCGTAAAACATAGATGGTGGATATCTTGGTTGAACAAGAGAATTTTCCAATCTGCTAAGCTCCAAATCTGGTGATATAGTAATTTTGAAGTAACACGGACTTGGACAAATTCTCAGGTTCAATCAATCAACTATTTGTTTGTTCATTTATTTTTTGTCAAAGCTAACAGTTGTAGCAACAAATTGCTACAATATTTGCAATTATTGAGGGCTGCGTTCAAATGAAACTTGTACATGAGAGATTCTTGGATACAAAATAATTGCTGACGCTGCATTAGAATACTGAGTATTTGACTATTTTTGGCACCGGTCAGGAAAAGGCTCCTTCGAGGTGGGGCTTCCAGTTTGACATTATGGAGTTTTCTTATGGAAATGTGATCTTCAAAAGTCTTCAAAGTTTTCTGATCTCATCAATGGTAGGCTTTATCTTGCTTCTCTTTTGTACCCTTATATAATATGATGGCCTTGTGTAACACTATCGATTACAGTGGAAAGCTTAAATGCTACGGGTTCAATTAGAGATGGTGATACCATGGTTTCGGCGGGTCGAATATTCAAACTTGGAATCTTTAGCCCTGGCTCCAGCACCGAAAGATACTCAGGGATATGGTACACGAATTCCAAGACGGCGGTTCCGTGGGTGGCTAATGGGGAAAAGCCTCTCAATGATAGCTCAGGTGTTTTACATGTTACCAACCAGGGAGCCCTTATCCTTGTAGATGGTAATGGAACAATGTTTGGCCTTCCAATGCTTGCATTTGCCTTTGAGGCCTGTCAGTATTCCAGTTGTGCAGCTATTGGATTCGGGAAATCTCGTCATTACCGATGGAACCGGCAAAACTGATTCAGGGAACTTCATTTGGCAAAGTTTCGATTATCCATGCGATACATTCATTGCAGGCATGAAGATTGGAAAGGACTTCAGAACGGGCCTGGACCGGTACTTGACATCATGGACAAATCCTTATGATCCTTCACCGGGTATGTTCACCTCCCAGTTTTAGCTATGTGGTTTTCCGGAGGTTATAGTAAGAGACAACTCAACCATAAGATTCCTTTCCGGACCTTACAACAGCCTGCAGTTAAGTGGGATGCTTGAAATGAAAGAAAACCCTATTTATTCCTATGATTTCGTTTTCAACGGACAAGATCTATATCTAACGTTCAATGCACGCAACAGTTCAACTCTTTTAAGGGGGGTGCTAAGTAGCGAGGATGGATCCATAGTTACATTCACGTGGAACGATCCGAATCGAGGTTGGATCCCAAATCTTCCACTTTACATTGATAACTGCAACCAATATGCATTGTGTCGTGCAAATGGAATGTGTGACAACAAGAAGTCCCCTGTTTGTAGTTGCTTGCCCGGACTTGGGCTCTTCAGATTGTGGGTGCACAGCTTATGCTAATTTGGACATTACAAACGGAGGAAGTGGGTGCTTGCTCTGGTTTACTGACCTTATTGATATGAGATATATAACAGATAGCGGTCAAGATATATATGTAAAGGTTGCCGCATCAGAACTAGGTATGGAATATCCTCAATCCTTGAAACTTGGAAGTCTTTTACACATATTTTTGAACCTTAGGTAGAATCTTTCTACTCCATACAGATTTAAACGATTGCTTGCTTTAGAAGGTAAAATATTGGGTTTCCTTATTCTTGTTTCATAATGTGAATGAAACAAGACCTGACTGACTTATCCAAACATCTCATAAAGATATGTGAAAAGCTTCTATCGTAGCTCTTATGATGTAATACTAGATTCGCACATTGAGAATGCTTCATTTTTTACTGATATAGAGTCTGTTGTAGGAAGATTTCTTCTGATGAAAAATCCAGGCTGCTTTGGTTGGGGCAATACACTGTCACCACAACATGAGCAACACTAGTGACATGTTTGGTCTGTCAACAGGGCGTTGTTGCACACACAAGAGAGCTACATTAATGCATCTTAACACTTCGGTTGCATTGTACGAGTTTCCCAATGCGGTGTCGATTAGCTCAAATGGCCTATTTTCCATCCACAATCTCCATGCCTGAAAAGTTCGCACCGCAAATGATTATTCTTTGAAACAGAAAAGGTATGAACTTCGATGTTTCACTCTTAATATCTTACATGTCCAAGAAGATTATGATCATGTTCTGGGTGGGAAAATCCCCGGTTTTTCTTTCCTGCTAGTATCTCCAGAACCAAAACTCCGAAGCTAAAGACATCAGATTTCATTGAGTAAAGGCCATCCAGGGCATACCCAGGAGACATATAACCGCTGCAGGAGAAAGAGTCAGATTAGTACTTTAAAAGCTGCATGTAATTAGCAATGTACCAGACAAGTCTTGCATATATACATACTATGTTCCGACCACCCTTTTAGTTTTGGCTCGAGTCTGGTTTACACCAAACTTCCGAGCCAAGCCGAAATCTGAAATCTTTGGGTTCATGTTATTATCTAGTAAAATATTGCTTGCTTTGAGATCTCTATGGATAATCCTCAACCTAGAGTCATGATGAAGATAAAGAACCCCTCTAGCAATTCCATTGACTATATGCATTCGGCTATGCCAGTCCAGTAATCTGCTACTTGTATTATCTGCAACCAAGAAAATAAAACATCATAAAAAGAAAAAACAAAATGAGTACCAGGAGACGAAGGGGGTCAAAAAAGAAGGTCGGAGATAGTAGGTTCAAACCAAAAATGAAGTAGTCCAAACTTTTGTTAGGCATGTACTCATAAATTATCATCTTTTCGTCTCTCCTGATGCAGCAACCAAGGAGCTTTACAAGATTGAGGTGCTGAAGTTTGGAAATTAATGTTACTTGATTTTTGAACTCTTCAAGCCCTTGTCCCGAATTCTTCGAAAGTCTCTTCACTGCTATTTCTTGTCCCCCCGGTAAATGTACCCTTAAATTTATAATGTTCAAAATGGTTAAATAATGAGTGAGATATAATTTGCAGAATACAATTTATATACCTTGTAAACAGGACCGAATCCGCCTAGTCCCAGCTTGTTGATGCTCGAGAAGTTATTAGTTGCACTAGATACAGTTGCAAAATCCAATACAGGCAACTCTATATCTTCATTTCCATACACACCTAATTATCGTTGAACTAGTATAAGATGGACTGAAAATGATTATAAAACAGAATGCTATAGAATAATAGATGGTGCGCTTTTTAGTTAGTAACTGAATTTGTGTACCTGATTTCTAAGCTTTATCTTCCGAACATACAACGAGAATGCAAGTATCGCTGTTTCACTGGCCACTATGGCGGAGATGGCTATGACTCCTGCCCTATCCTTTTCTTTTAGCTTTCCTTTTTTTTTGAATATGATCTGAATGAATCGAAAAATAATAAGTCGAAAAAAAGGTTTCATGTTTGTAATCTGAACACATCTCCTAAATGTTTATCTCCTATTTCATTGATTAGACTAAATGGAAAACAAAGAAGGGACATTACTCAGATCAGAAATGGCCAGTCTGATATAAAGGTCTTGTCCACCCTCGCTGTATTCTGTGATGTCAGTTAGTTCTCCGAACCACAGCAAGAAGCCACGGCCTCCCTCTCGAATATCTAAATCCGTGTACGCGCAAGAGCAATCCTTCAAACACAGTTTCTCACAGTCCTGAAGATCAATGCTAATGTTTGCCCATGATTTCGAAGTGTCTGGCAATTTTAGTCCAGATTTCTTGAGAAATGTATCTCCAACTTCACACGCCAACTGCGTTCTCCGAATACATCCATCTGACCAATCTACAGAACTCAAATTCCCAGTAGATGCTGATCTATGCACGAACCATTCCAAGCATTTACATGGAGGAGATTCATCGGTGGTACAACTAGCATATGATCCACAATAGGCATAATTCAAACACTGATCTGCTTGTGATGTCAAAGAAGCCTCCCAGTCATGTTTTCTCTCATTCCATATGAAGCGTTGTATTTGACCTGATGGATTCAATAAATACCTTGAAAAGATAGAACTGTTTCGTGTCTTGTATCCGTAAAAAACCTCATTCTTATTCGAGAAAAACTCGTATGAATATACTGCATAATCTTCGGGGATTGGTCTTCCAGTAAAATAAACACCATTCCATGATCCTGGCCTAAATAATATCTCAGGTCCCTTCATAAGAACAAGCTGTGGTAACCCCCGCAGATCGATCCTGAAAGAATATAGGCCTTGAGCTGGATCTTCCATGCTTTTCCAGGATGATAAATGCCTGTCAAAACCAGTGACAAAGTTTCTTCCAAGCTTCATTCCTGGTAGAAAGGTGTCGCAAGGATAATCAAAACTCTGCCAAAGTACATTTTTCGGATCACTATCATTTCGGTCCTTCACAACGAAATTTCCTGAATCCAGAAGTTGTGCAACTGGCTCCTCTGCTGCATTTCTTGATGTATTGGAAGACCAAACTATGCCTTTGGTGCCATTCATAATTGAGAGAACTCCTCTGTCATTGATATTTAGAACTCCTGAGGCATCAGAGACTGAAGCTTCCCTATTGGCAACCCATACAACAGTCCCAGTCGATACTTTCTTGTACCAAATTCCCAGATATCGACTCTTCGAGTTTCGGGGACTGAAAAATCCGAGTTCAAAGGTTCCACTAGCTGAGACAAGAGTTTCACCATCTTTGATGGACTTCCCTGGAGTTATAGTGTTTAGTGCCAAAGTTCTTGTAGTAAAGAAGAAAAACAAACACAGAACAAGCACCATTAACAAGGCTTCCATTTATTTCCTAATAAATGGTTTTTCATTTTAGAGACAATTGATGAACGGAGTTGGAGTTAGAAAGTTCAAACGCCCCTAATTTTTGGTTGTAGCTTTTTCCAAGTTCCATTATCATTAAAACATCTAAATCTATTACGTGGACCACGCAAAAGATTGAAAAAGAAAAGTCAAGACACATTTAACGTCATCATGCTTGCATCTTTCTATTGCATTTTCAACACAGGTTATGTTTGCTGGGTGCAAAAATAAGATTGGAATGAACAGCCAAATCACCATAGCAACAACTTCCTGGCCTTCAACATCTCTGTTTAAAGTTTTAATTAAGTACAATCCTTTACCAATAATTTTTTTTAGGTATTGAAGGATACATCACACAGCTTCTGAATTCTTCTCAATTGGATTATTCATGATGATAAAAAAAATGGATTATTCATGAATCAACTTGCGGTGCCTACGGCAATCTGATATCTAGTCTAATGTGAGTTCAGTAAATTAACTTCCCCACAAGTCTTTAGTATCTGTCATTGTCTACTAGAGGACTTCCATCCTCCATTTCCACCTCGTTGGTAGGATCCATGGGAGGGTGTAGCACCCACCATTTTTGACCGGCATGTATGCTTAAGTTGAATGAAATGTGCCATGTGACTAATTTAATAATATAGGTAAATAAGTGGTATGGAGTGAATACATTATAAACTAGAGGTTTATGTGCAAATAGTAAATGACGTTAAAACATCTCATCCATTTCAACATTGTAAAAAGGGTTAAAATGAGAGAAAAGAAAGAATAAAAGAAGAGAAAAGATGAGGATCTAACCTGTTCAATTGTTTTTGGCTGATGTGAACAAATATTGTGCATATACGAAACATTTGGCCTACTTCTGAGTTTTCCATGCCATGTGTTGTGGCCATCCCCTCACATGGTGTCACAACCGAGTCCCTGGGCCACAACCGAGTCACTTTCACCATGCCCCATTTTCAAGCACATCAATGTTCTAGGAAGAAGAGTCTTTGTTTTCAATTATTTCTTTGGTTAGGAAAAAGTGTCCTCATTTCAAACAATAGAATGTTTACTCGGGTCATTTCTATAATGTTTTTCTCGCATATATGTAGGGGGTGGACAGTCGACAGAGTTTGGGCTGATCCACTGGTAAAGGTATGTATCCTACACACCATCGAGGCGGCCCCTACCGCCCAAGTCGATGGTGTGGGTGAGTTTTTCTAATGTAACCCGATGCTTTCTTTTTTTCTAATAAAATAAAAAACTGTTTTTTCTTTCCTACGTAGAAGCTGGAGGTCGACTGTGTCATCTGCTATGCCCCACTGTTTCGACCATGGTTTGAAGAATGGTTTTGTGGCTCGAGACTAATGTGTTGCTTGCTTATTTTAAGCAAATCAATCGAGAGAAAAGGCTGACTTGATCGGGAAAAGTCATTTTCAAGTGCCGCACGGCTTAGCGACCGAGTGAACTAAAGGCTAAGGTCGTGACACGTGGTATCCGAGCCAAGTTGTTGCACTTAATTTCGGGCGTGGTGTTGCCTGTTCATTGTGGTGAAAAGCACAAAGGTGCTCTTTAATAATTGTGGCACAGTGGTGCTCAATTTTTGTTCAAGCACAGCGGTGCTTCCTTGTTGCTAGTTGTTGCGTGTGATAAGTGCTACGCAATTGTGCAAGTATACACGTCGCAAGTAATAAAGTGATATGAGTATCGAGTATCGTCTCCACAGGGATTGGTTTGGGCCACTTTGCTTAAGTTCATCGCGACCGTGAAAAGTAAAAACACAATTAAAGGAGTTTAACTAATAACTAAACTAGAAAGCAATAAAGTAAAAGAAAAGATGAGATCGATTGAGAGAGATAGGCTAGGTTATCGTGAGTTGAGGTGTGATAGCCGATTGGATTGTCTTGGTAAAAGAGTGCACGGGCAACTCGGTTGCCGTGGCGACTTGCACAACGGGTTGCCTTGGCAACTAATTGATGGTTGCACGGGCGACTAGTTGGGCAACTACTTGGGCGATCGGGCAGCAACTTGGGCGATCGGGCAGCAACTTCAAGGTTGGCGGAGCGTTCTTCAATGGTTTCTTCTTATCCCTAAGTCGAAACTCTAGCTACTTGTGCATGCCTTGATAATACATCCTGCGTGAATCAAGGGTGAACAACAACCAATCTTGCACTCCTCTTAGCCGTTGAAATCCTTAACTTATTCCTAAGCCGGATTAATCTTCACCATCATTGGATTGAATAAAGATCATATTCATTCGTTTCTTGAATCTAACTCTCCCGATATTAGATAAATGGATGAAATCACGAGATCCTCTCCCAATTCACTCGCAAACAATAATAAGAATCAAGAATGAATAAACCTTGAAATAGAAAAGTGCAAACTCTTATTACCTAAACAAAAACCAATAGTTTCTCACAACCACAAAACACAATAACCATAGCCGATCAAGTTAGTTCATGGTTGGGTTCAAAAGATATACAAAGAATAATCCCCAAGCCATGAATCTAATAGAAGCAAAAGAAGAAGAAGTCGAAATTCCCTAATGCTCTCTTGTCGAAATTTCCCCTTGCTCTCTCTTTTGGATTGTCGAAATCTCCTTGCTATTTATAGGGCTAGGCCAAAGTCCTTCTTTGAGGAGGAGTTTGAGTTGGAATTAAATTATCTTTAAAGAATATAATTCTTTATTATAATTTTATTCCTATTAGAACTTCTCCTATCTTCTTGGAATTTAATTCTTCTTTAATCTCTGCATGGCAATCAAATTCCTTTGGGCTTGGGCCTTGCTCCATGTCATCTTGGGCTTGTAAAGTCATTAATTTCGACATCCCTATTGCATTTTGTCTTTGTCGACAAATGCCATGGCAACTGCTCTTGCGTCTCCTTCATGCATTGCCACGGCAACTAGCTCGGCATATCCTTCATGCATTGCCCGGCAACTAGCTCGGCATTGCTTTAGCAAGTGATCCTGCACATACACGCACAAAAACACACCAAAGCAGCATCTTTTTTCACAAAAATCACCAAGTTATGTAATCAAGCTCAACGGTGGAAAGAAACATGAATTAATGCATGAATGACTAATTATGCAACTATTATGAGCTTAAGTCTATCAATAATATGAGTAAAAAGGGTAATAAAAATAGTACTTTTGAACACTTATCACGCCCCAAACTCGAACTATTGCTTGTCCTCAAGCAATGCAAACTAACAATTACCCGCCAAGACTTTAATCATCAAAGACATGCTTTAAACTTGAATTCAAACCCGGAACCGTGGCACAAAGTATGATCACCTTTTAATTTTTTTCGGATAACACAAAAATTACCCGGAACCAAACTATAGTGCTCGTGACAATGTGTGTGCGTAGTTGTGAACAAGTTGATTTTCAAGATTCTATGTGAACTACGTGCTTTTATTAATTCAATTATCGGGGTATTTGTTTTTATTTTCACTAGAGCCAATTTGGGCACCTCTAGCAAAGTAAGCAATTCCTCATTTTATTTTAGTCGACTAGAGCCAATTTGGGCACCTCTAGCGATTCTTTAATGTGCATTAACTACTAGAGCCAGTTTCGGGCACCTCTAGCAAGAAAGTGTATTTACTACTAGAGCCAGTTTTGGGCACCTCTAGCAAGAAATTAACTTTTAATTTTCAATTTTAAATTTACCCAAATTTTAAGCAACCTAAGTTCACTAAGTTTCTTTGAATCAACAACCCACAACCGTGTAAAAAAAAATTCAGCATCATAGTAAAACTCTAAGTTCTTTTCATGCAATCCTAAAATTAAAGGTTATTTCAATTAAGTACAGTGTGGCAAAAATTCATCATTGGATATTCAACAAGTCTTAAGCAATTAAATCAAATTAAAGGCATGGCAAGTAACATATGCAACCTATATGTGATTGCTAAAGATGAATGCAACTAAACATGAAACTAACTAGAAACCAACACCCCCAAACTCGAGAGAAGCATTGTCCTCAATGCATGTAAGAGTGAAACAAAATTTAAAAGAAACTAAATGAAATGAGTTAGTCGGAGAGGTCGTCACCTCGATTGATGAGTTTTCTTCGTGCCGTTTGCTTGATTCAATTTTCGGTCGGTGGTTGAATGCTTGTGGCTGGTACCGCGTGAATAGCATTGCCTTGATTTGGTCCATGTTTGCCGATGCAGGTTTACTTGCATGTGCATCGCGAGTTGCCGAAGCCATTGTTGTTGCACGGGCATCGCCGGTTTCCGTTGTGGTTCTTTGTGGCGAGTAGTCGGTGATAAATTTCCTTATCATGGTGGTTGTGAGTCTTGTTGTGGAAAAGAAAATAAAGAAAACCTGGAAACTAAAGATAATGAAGAAAAATAAAATATATCCTAAAAAATAAAGAGAAAAAAAATAAAAAAAATAATAGAACAAAATAGTTCAAAAAATAAAAATAAAAATGTGCTTGCCACTCCATCTACCGTTTCGATACTTCTTATAGTCCATCCGCACCCTCCATCGGGTGATAATATTTGCCAAAAAGAGTTTGGCAAATGTGCTTGCCACTACTCCCTTTTGCGTTACCATGGTGGAGGTGTCTTTCTTCTTTGTTCGCTTGTAGTCCATGTATACTCTCCACCTTGCTACTATTCCCGAAGGCACAAATATATTAATAGGAAAAATTATATCCATTCTCAACCATTCAATTACCTCATTCTTGTCGACTTCTATCATGGTTGGATGTAGCCTTTGTTGTCGTGGCAATTGTTGCTCAAGCCAATTGCCGTGGCAATCGGTTGTCAAATTTTTCCCTAAGTCAAGGGAAGAATCAATTTTCTCAAGAGCTTTATGAATCCAAACACCTTTTTCTTTTGGCCTCTCAAACATCTCCATCAAGTAGAGATTTCGATGGCTTCAAATCTACCAACCTCGGTTCCTCAAGACATACCGCAATGGACGAGGTGAGTTTTTAAAGAATTCAAAAGGTTCAACTATTACCCGCTCATATTCCATTGGCAAAGTATTATCATCTCGTTGATCTTGTATGTGGTCGAGTAATTGCCGTGGCAATTGTAGATGAGAGCAATCTATAGATTCTCGCTTCAACATCAACGTTGTAACCTTCGGGCATCAGGTTCCTTAGAATTTGCTGTAGTATTATTGTTCTCAGCTTCACCGAGTGTTGTCGCGGCATTGCTCGTTCGGGCTCCTCAATCATTGCCGAGGCAATTTGTTGTTCATGCTCATCATGTGTTGGGCAGTCTCTCTCATTGGCATCCTCTTGACTTTGAGGTTCTAGTTGTTCCTCACACATCGAGAGATTTCTTTGCATTGCTCCTTATCCTCTTGCCTTAGGACGTCAGTATCCCTAGGAATGAATTGTTGGTGCATGTTATCCATGACATATGTGGATCTCCCCAATTGATCTTCAATCCCCTAAGGTTGCATCCCATTGAGTTATCCTCGTATCCATAGATTTTGATAGCTCTCGAATCTCTTCAATTGATCCGTCAAGTCTAGCCAATGAAGCTAGTAACGTTTCCTCCAAGGAATTGGAATGCTCTTGAAAAGGACTACATTGCCATGGCATATCATTCTTTCGCGGCAAAATTGTTATGGTAAAAAAAAATTTTGAGCTTTTTGATCATACCATGAAGAATTTTTGCTGCTGGTTCCCTCTATGGTCCTCCATGTAGTTATATGCACCGAAAATGTGAGGGCAATTTTCAAACACATGATGTTCTCCACACATAGCACAAGATTTTTCCATGGTATAAGTTCTTTGGGCTTTTCTCGGTTGGTATAGGTAATCATCAAAGGGTGCAAGGAACTCTTGATTGAATTGATTCATATCTTCCAACATCATCTCTCGAATAGATTGGTTTTTATTTCCCGACATGTTGATGTTCCTTAACTTAGTAGCGCATTTTTTTTTTTTTTTTTTTTGATAAAACAAACAAAAAGAAAAGTTAGTAAAATTAAGAGAGAAAAAAATGCAATAACAAAAACAACTAACACCAATTGCCAATCCCGCAACGGCGCCAAAAAACTTGTTGCGTGTGATAAGTGCTACGCAATTGTGCAAGTATACACGTCGCAAGTAATAAAGTGATATGAGTATCGAGTATCGTCTCACAGGATTGGTTTGGGCCACTTTGCTTAAGTTCTTGACCGTGAAAAGTAAAAACACAATTAAAGGAGTTTAACTAATAACTAAACTAGAAAGCAATAAAGTAAAAGAAAAGATGAGATCGATTGAGAGAGATAGGCTAGGTTATCGTGAGTTGAGGTGTGATAGCCGATTGGATTGTCTTGGTAAAAGAGTGCACGGGCAACTTCAGTTGCCGTGGCGACTTGCACAACGGGTTGCCTTGGCAACTAATTGATGGTTGCACGGGCGACTAGTTGGGCAACTACTTGGGCGACTGGGCAGCAACTTGGGCGACTGGGCAGCAACTTCAAGGTTCGGCGGAGCGTTCTTCAATGGTTTCTTCTTATCCCTAAGTCGAAACTCTAGCTACTTGTGCATGCCTTGATAATACATCCCTGCGTGAATCAAGGGTGAACAACAACCAATCTTGCACTCCTCTTAGCCGTTGAAATCCTTAACTTATTCCTAAGCCGGATTAATCTTCACCATCATTGGATTGAATAAAGATCATATTCATTCGTTTCTTGAATCTAACTCTCCCGATATTAGATAAATGGATGAAATCACGAGATCCTCTCCCAATTCACTCGCAAACAATAATAAGAATCAAGAATGAATAAACCTTGAAATAGAAAAGTGCAAACTCTTATTACCTAAACAAAAACCAATAGTTTCTCACAACCACAAAACACAATAACCATAGCCGATCAAGTTAGTTCATGGTTGGGTTCAAAAGATATACAAAGAATAATCCCCAAGCCATGAATCTAATAGAAGCAAAGAAGAAGAAGTCGAAATTCCCCTAATGCTCTCTTGTCGAAATTTCCCCCTTGCTCTCTCTTTGGATTGTCGAAATCTCCTTGCTATTTATAGGGCTAGGCCAAAGTCCTTCTTTGAGGAGGAGTTTGAGTTGGAATTAAATTATCTTTAAAGAATATAATTCTTTATTATAATTTTATTCCTATTAGAACTTCTCCTATCTTCTTGGAATTTAATTCTTCTTTAATCTCTGCATGGCAATCAAATTCCTTTGGGCTTGGGCCTTGCTCCATGTCATCTTGGGCTTGTAAAGTCATTAATTTCGACATCCCTATTGCATTTTGTCTTTGTCGACAAATGCCATGGCAACTGGCTCGGCGTCTCCTTCATGCATTGCCCTGGCAACTAGCTCGGCATATCCTTCATGCATTGCCCTGGCAACTAGCTCGGCATTGCTTTAGCAAGTGATCCTGCACATACACGCACAAAAACACACCAAAGCAGCATCTTTTTTCACAAAAATCACCAAGTTATGTAATCAAGCTCAACGGTGGAAAGAAACATGAATTAATGCATGAATGACTAATTATGCAACTATTATGAGCTTAAGTCTATCAATAATATGAGTAAAAAGGGTAATAAAAATAGTACTTTTGAACACTTATCACTAGTGCACAGCGGTGCCTAGTTTTTTTTATTGGGAAAGCACGGCAGTGCTTATTCCCTATTGATGCACAGTGGTGCTTTCTTACTTCTTGTGCACAGTGGTGCCTAGGTTTTCATTGGGAAGCACAGCGGTGCTTATTCCTTTTTGAAGCACAGTGGTGCTGAGTTATTAATAGGCATTGTGGTGCTTATTATTTTTCCTGTGCAGGAACTAGTGTGGTTGGAGTCGACCCAGGGATGGTGACTACGCGTAAGCATCAGGGGCCAAAAGTTGTCCCGAGAACTGAGGTGCCAGCGGGCGCAGGTACTTCGGCGCAACATGGCGCGAGAGTGCCCGCACAAGGGGATAAGACCATAGACCCAGATAGGTATGAGGAGCTAGAAGCGCGGTGGCGGCCCTGAGGGCTCATGTGGTGACCAGTGAACGAGCTTGAGCGATTGAAGTTTCTTATCAAGAGTTGGCTCACATGGTGAAACACCTCACTGATGAGACAAAGGAGGCAATGAGTACTCTGAAGTATGAGATAGAGGAGCTTAAGGCTCAAATTAATTTAATTGAAGTGGCTGTGGGAAATTCGGTGACCATGGATATGGGCCAGAGGAATAGGGTCCCTAAGCCTCAGCGGTATGAGGGGAACATAGATGCCAAAGAGCTTGAAAATTTCCTGTTTGATATTGATCAATACTTTCGAGCTACTCGCACCACTATAGAGGAAGACAATGTCTCGATGGCTTCTATGTACTTGACCCAAATTGTGGTGGAGGTCCAAGTTCACAAATAGAGTGTTCCATTAAAAGTTGGGACGAGCTGAAACGAGAATTAATAGCTACCTTCTTTCCGGAGAATGTGGAGTATAATGCTCGGAAGAAGTTGAGGGATTTGACCCATACTGGGATTATTCGTGATTATGTGAGAGAGTTTGCGGCATTGATGCTGGATATCAAGGACATGTCGGAGAAAGACAAGATGTTTGCTTTCCTTGAGGGCTTAAAGCCATGGGCTAGAACTGAGATTCAAAGACAACGGGTGCAGGATGTAGTCGCTGCCATGGCGGCTGCCGAGCGGCTTAACGATTACATTGATGGCTCAAACAAACGCAAGGCCCCAACTAGTGGGAGCAATAACCATGCAGGTAATGGGAGTAAGACGGCTAGAGGGGAAAGGACGATAACTTGGGGAGCCGGGAGAGGACTTCCAAACAAGGAACCGGTGCAGAATATGGGGAATGATGGCTTTACGCCAAGAAATTGACCAAATAGGCTACTCATAAGTGTTCAAAAGTACTATTTTTCTTACCCTTTTTACTCATATTATTGTTAGACTTAGGCTCGTATTAGTTGCATAATTAGCTATTCATGCATTAATCCATGTTTCCTTCAATCGTTGAGCTTGATTACATAACTTGGTAGTTTTTGTGGAAAAGATGTTGTTTTGGTGTGCTTTGTGTATGTATGTGCAGGATCACTTGCCAAAGCAATGCCGAGCTAGTTGCCAGGGCAATGCATGAAGGATATACCGAGCTAGTTGCCAGGGCAATGCATGAAGGAGACGCCGAGCCAGTTGCCATGGCAATTGTCGACAAAGAGAAAATGCAATAGGGATATCGAAATTAATGACTTTACAAGCCCAAGATGACATGGAGCAAGGCCCAAGCCCAAAGGAATTTGATTGCCATGCAGAGATTAAAGAAGAATTAAATTCCAAGAAGATAGGAGAAGTTCTAATAGGAATAAAATTATAATAAAGAATTATATTCTTTAAAGATAATTTAATTCCAACTCAAACTCCTCCTCAAAGAAGGACTTTGGCCTAGCCCTATAAATAACAAGGAGATTTCGAAAACTTGAGGGCAGAGCATTAGGGAAATTTCGACAAGTCCAAGGGAGAAAGCAAGGGATTTTCGACAAGCTTCATCTTTTCTTCCTTGTTCGATTGGGTTCATGCTAGAGATTGTTTATCTTGTGTTTCTTTGGAACCTAGCCATGAACTAAATTTACTTGGCTATGGTTATTGTGTTTTGTGGTTGTGAGAAACTATTGGTTTTTGTTTAGGTAATAAGAGTTTGCACTTTTCTATTTCAAGGTTTATTCATTCTTGGTTCTTATTCTTGTTTGCGAGTGAATTGGGAGAGGATCTCGTGATTTCATCTATTTATCTAATATCGGGAGAGTTAGATTCAAGAAACGAATGAATATGATCTTTATTCAATCCAATGATGGTGAAGATTAATCCAGCTTAGGAATAAGTTAAGGATTTCAACGGCTAAGAGGAGCGCAAGATTGGTTGTTGTTCACCCTTGATTCACGCAGGGATGTATTATCAAGGCATGCACAAGTAGCTAGAGTTTCGACTTAGGGATAAGAAGAAACCATCGAAGAACGCTCTGTCGAACCTTGAAGGTTGCTGCCCAGACGCCCAAGTAGTTGCCCAACTAGTCGCCCAGGCAACCATCGATTAGTTGCCAAGGCAACCCCGTTGTGCAAGTTGCCACGGCAACTGAGTTGCCCGTGCACTCTTTTACCAAGACGATCCAATCGGCTATCACACCTCAACTCACGATAACCTGGCCTATCTCTCTCACATTTGAATTCATCTTTTCTTTTACTTTATTTGCTTTCTAGATTAGTTAAACTTTTATAATCCTTTATTTGTGTTTTTACTTTTACAGTGCAAGAGACTAGATTCTTGAAGTAGCACAAATCCCTGTGGAGACGATATCTTTTATACTATAACTTGCCACGTGTATACTTGCACATTTGCGTAGCACTTATTACGCGCAACAAGTTTTTGGCGCCGTTGCCGGGGATTGACAATAACGACTTTGTTTTTACTTTCTTGCACTTTCTTTTTATTTTTCTTGTTTAAAATTCAAAGGGCTAACAAACTTTGGTTTTGCATTGGTATATGACCAGGGCGAGACCGACTTCACCAGAATATCCCTTTGATTAAGAAATCGAACGAACCTTACAAAGACTTAGACGAAGGATAAGAGAAGCAATGGCAAATCAAGACGGCAATATGAATCAAGATGTTCGAGCAGGAGGGGGAGTGATTCTTGCACGAAACAGAACTATTCGAGACTATCTTGAAGAAGATCTTGATGGACTTAACCCAGGAGTTGTCGCACCTGAAATTGAAGCCGACCACTTTGAGTTGAAACCGGTAATGTTTAATATGATCAACACAATAGGTCAATTTGGCGGCTCAGCAACTGAAGAAGCACGACAACATCTGAAATCTTTCCTCGAGATTTGCAACTCGTTCAAGATACACGGAGTCACCACCGAGGGATAGCATTCCTGAGGGATAGGGCGAAAGCATGGTTGAATAGCATTCATGCCGGATCCATAGCATCTTGGACTGATCTTTGTCGTGATTTCCTTGCTAGATTTAATCCTACAAATTTGGTGATAAGCCAGTAACGACATTACTTCTTTTCGGCAGGCAGATGATGAATCCATGTACGAGGCTTGGGAGTGATATAGAGAACTTCTACACAAATGCCCTTTACACGGATTCCCGGTGTGGACTCAAGTAACAATGTTTTACAACGCCGTGAGTACACCAACAAGGATGATGCTAGATGCCTCGGCAAACGGCATACTCTTAGATAAGTCACCGGAGGAAGCGATGCAAATTTTAAACAGGCTGGCCAAGAATGATTATCAATTCTCATCTACTAGAAGAGGAGTTAGACGCCAAGCCACAATACATGAACTAGGATCATCAGATTCAATTTCGGCACAATTGGCCGCTTTAACCAAGATGGTCCAGAACATGCAAAAACCAAACAACACACATGAAGTCAAGGTAATGGATTCTTTTTGTGAGTTATGTGGTGATAACCATAATTCTTACGAATGTATGCAGAATCCGAATCCGGCTTCTATGTGGGGAATTACAATCGAGACAACAACATGATGTCCAATACATACAATCCAACTTGGAAGAAGCACCGAATTTTTCATGGAGTAATCCCAACAATGCTCTAAACCAGAACAATCAGAATGCACAAGCATCGGGATTCCAAAGAGAATATGCCACGACAACAGATGCCGCAACAACAACCGACAACATCTAGTTCTTTGGAAAATTCTCTAAATGCTTTTATGATGAAAACTGAATCTTATATGGCTGAGAATAGTAATTTCATAAAAAGAACTGATGCTTTTATTAACAGGACCGAGATGAGATTGCAAAACCAAGAGGCGGCAATCAAATTATTGGAAAATCAAGTCGGACAGTTTGCTCAAAATCTGAATACTAGACCACAAGGAGGTTTACCTAGCGATACTGAAGTCGCAAGAGGAACTGGCCATGAGCAATGTAAGGCGATCACCACTAGAAGTGGCCAACAACTTAGAGAGGCTCAAACCCGCTCATCAAACAAAACTCCACAAAAAGATCAAGACGAACCTAGCGGCAAAGCCTCAGATGCTGAACCAGGAATTGCCGCGGCAACCGGCAATAAGCATGCCTCGGCAACCGACGATAAAGACGCCTCGGCAACTTGCGATAAGCATGCCTCGACAACCCCAGTTGATAATGCCTCGGCAACTCCAGATGTCCTGGCAATGCCGTCAATCAGGTTTCAAACCAATGAAAGGATCGAAGATATCCGACTTCCACCACCATTCCCACAAAGGTTGAAGCGACAAAAGCAAGAATACCAATTCAAGAAGTTTCTTGATATCCTAAAGCAAGTCCACATCAACTTGCCACTGGTGGAAGCAATTGAACAAATGCCAAACTATGTCAAGTTTCTTAAAGACATTGTGTCCAAAAGAACAAGGCTAGGAGAGTTTGAAACAGTTGCCGCGACGGAGGGATGCATGGCAATGTTGCACAATCGTATGCCACCCAAGTTGAAGGATCCCGGAAGTTTCACAATACCCTGTTCTATTGGAAATCACTATGTCGGGAAAGCACTATGCGACCTAGGGGCTAGCATAAACTTGATGCTTAAATCGGTTTTCCAGAAACTAGGAATCGGGAAGGCAAGACCTACAACAGTTATGCTGCAGCTAGCCGACAGATCCTATGTGCATCCAGAGGGAAAAATCGAAGACATACTGGTAAAAGTTGATAAATTTATTTTTCCCGCTGACTTTATTGTTTTGGATTGTGAAGCATATGAGCATGCACCCATCATTCTCGGGAGACCATTCCTAGCGACAGGGAGAACCTTGATTGATGTTGAAAAGGGAGAACTCACAATGAGGGTGAATGACCAGCAAGTTAAACTAAATGTGTTCCAAACACTAAGGCATGCCAATGATCCAGAAGAATGCCAACTACTTCATGCCACGACAGAGTTTAACTTCGATGAGGAATTTAGTTGCCTCGGCAACTACATTGCCGACCAAGAGGAACATGAGGAGTATGAAGAACCGGTCGATGAGGAACAACCAGAAGAGGCAAATTGGCTAGTCAACCGACCAGGTACATACTTTGAACCACTGGACTACTCAGGTAAGGAAGGTAAGCTCGAAAAACCCTCTATTGAACAACCACCAATTCTTGAGTTAAAACAATTGCTAGAGCAACTAAAATATGTATACTTAGGGACCGATAATACATTGCCTGTAATTATTTCTTCTAAGTTACAGCCTGAGCAGGAAAAGAAGTTGATCTTGATGTTGAAGCTACACAAAAAGGCAATAGGGTGGACAATTGCCGACTTGAAGGGAATTAGCCCGGCGGTGTGCATGCACAAGATCTTGTTGGAAGATGGTCACAAACCTTCAATTGAGGCCCATATGAGACTGAATCATGCCATGAAAGGGGTTGTAATGAAAGAAATCATCAAGTGGCTTGACGCAGGCATTATATACCCTATCTCTGATAGTACGTGGGTAAGCCCGGTACAATGTGTACCGAAAAAGAGAGGTATAACAGTGGTAAGCAATGAAAATAATGAACTTATCCCAACCAGGACTGTGACCGGTTGGAGGGTTTGTATGGACTATTGAAAGCTAAACAAAGCTACTAGGAAAGATCACTTCCCATTACCCTTTATTGATCAAATGCTTGACAGTCTTGCAGGTAAACCCTTTTATTGTTTTCTTGATGGTTATTCAGGTTACAATCAGATTGCCATAGCACCAGAAGATCAAGAAAAGACAACCTTCACATGCCCATACGACACTTATGTCTTCTGAAGAATGCCGTTCGGATTGTGTAACGCCCCGGCAACCTTCCAAAGATGCATGATGGCACTCTTTTCAGACATGGTCGAAGACTTCCTTGAGATCTTCATGGATGATTTTTCGGTTTTTGGTAATGACTTCGACGGCTGCCTCGGCAATTTAGAGAGGGTGTTGGCAAGATGCGAAGAAACGGATTTAGTCCTCAATTGGGAGAAATACCACTTTATGGTAGATGAAGGAATATTGCTCGGCCACAAGATTTCATCCAAGGGAATTGAAGTAGACAAAGCCAAGGTGGACGTGATCGAGAGATTACCCCCACCAAATTCGGTTAAAGGAATTCAAAGTTTTCTCGGACATGCAGGTTTTTACAGGAGGTTCATTCATAATTTTTCTAAAATCACTAAACCCTTGTGTAATCTGCTTGAACAGGATAAAGTCTTCGATTTTGATGATTCTTGCACCCAAGCATTCGAAACCCTAAAGAAAAAGCTTGCCTCGGCACCCATTGTCGTTCCACCAGATTGGACGCTACCTTTTGAGCTCATGTGTGATGCAAGTGATTTTGCGGTAGGAGCAGTCCTAGGCCAACGCACAGGTAAGACATTCCATGTGATATACTACGCTAGTAAAACTCTTAATGGTGCTCAAGTGAATTACACAACAACGGAGAAAGAGTTACTACATGTAGTTTTTGCATTTGACAAGTTCCGATCCTATTTAATTGGTACAAAGGTAATTGTTCATACGGACCATTCGGTAATCAAATACTTATTTGCTAAAAAGGATGCTAAACCTCGTTTGATTCATTGGATATTACTTTTACAAGAATTTGATATTGAAATTAAGGACAGGAAAGGAACAGAAAATTAAGTGGCCGATCACTTATCACGTTTGGAACGCAATAGGGAGGAAGACGCGGATCTAGAGATATGTGATGCATTCCCGGATGAACAAATTCTAGTTGCCTCGGCAACCCTCGACGCCTCGGCAACCCTAGACTCCTCGGCAACCATGGATGCACACGCCTCGGCAACTCTCGACGCCGCAGCAGTCTTTGACTCGCACGCCTCGGCAATCTTGGGAGCAGTCGCCACGGCGGCACATGCCTCGGTAATACCCTGGTACGCGGATTTAGTTAATTTCCTTGTTAGTGGTATTTTACCTTATGGCATTACTCACCAAGGGAAGAAGCGGTTCCGCCATGATGCTAAGCATTACTTTTGGGACGAGCCTCTTTTGTTTAAACAATGTACAGATCAGGTTATACGCCGATGTGTCCCTGAAGAAGAGCAACAGAATGTACTCCGGCAATGCCATTCTTCACCCTATGGAGGACATTTTGGAGGAACTCGTACCGCGGCCAAAGTTTTACAATCCGGGTTGTATTGGCCAACATTGTACAAAGATGCCCAAGACTTTTACAAGCAATGTGATCGTTGCCAGAGGACGGGCAATATCTCTAGACGACATGAGATGCCACTCCAGAACATCATCGAGGTGGAACTGTTCAATGTATGGGGGATCGATTTTATGGGACATTTCCCATCTTCATTCGGTAACCTCTACATTCTACTTGCCGTCGACTACGTGTCTAAATGGGTAGAGGCAGCTGCAGTTCCCAACAACGATTCCAAGACCGTGCAACGATTCCTGCAGAAAAATATATTTACACGGTTTGGGATGCCGAGAGCAATTATTAGCGATGAAGGCAAGCATTTTGACAACAGAATAATTGCCAAGATGTTGCAATGCTTCGGCATATCACACAAGATCGCCACGGCATATCACCCACAAACCAACAGGCAAGCAGAAATTTCCAACCGGGAGTTGAAGGGAATACTCGAGAAAGTTGTAAATCCCTCTAGGAAGGATTGGTCATTAAGACTAGATGACGCACTTTGGGCATATCGCACTGCATTCAAAACACCCTTAGGTATGTCCCCCTTCCGACTTGTCTATGGTAAAACATGTCATCTACCGGTGGAAATCGAGCACAAGGCATATTGGGCAATCAAGACCGTGAATATGGATTGGGAAAGTGCCGGACAAAAGCGTTTGATGGATCTCAACGAGATAGAAGAATTTTGTGCACTCGCCTATAACAATGCACGAATCTACAGGGAGAAAACAAAGCGATGACACGACAAGAAACTATTGCCACGGCAATTCACACCAGGGCAACTAGTTCTCCTATTCAATTCTCGGCTAAAACTTTTCCCGGGAAAGTTGAAATCAAGATGGTCGGGACCATTCGAAGTCGTCAAACCATTCTCCCATGGTGCTGTGATAATCAAGTCCATCTCTGACAACCATGAATTCAAAGTTAATGGACAAAGATTGAAGCACTACAATGGTGCCCATGTGGAACGTAACAAAGAAGTGGTCAACTTAGGAGATGCATGAGCATGCTCTCCTTTCAATATTTTCTTTTTATTTTTATTTTTATTTTCATTTTTATTTGTAGGAGATATTTTATTTTTCTTCATTATCTTTAGTTTTCAGGTTTTCTTTGTTTTCTTTTTTACAACAAGACTCACAACTACTATGCTAAGGAAATTTACTGCCAAGATCCTTGCCCCGGCAACCAATAAAGAAGATGCCGCAGCAACCTACATCGTGCCTGCACAAGCTGATGCCACGGCAACCAACCCTAAAGATGCCACGGCAACCAAAGCTAAAGAATCCCGGCAACAAGAAAACAATCATCACGTTCAAGCAAGAGAATCAAGACACCGACTAGAAGGAAACTAATCATCTACGATGACGAACTCTCGGAGTAAGTCATCGTATGCATTTTTTTTATTTTTTTTATTTCTCGTTATTTTATGCATGCATTGAGGACAATGCCTAACTCGAGTTTGGGGGGTTGTTATTACCATGTTTAGTTTCATTCATCTTAAAGTATTACATTTAGGAAAAATAAATTGCTTGCCATGCCTTTAATTGGAACAAGATTTGCTTAGATTTGAGGAATATTCGATGATGACGTTGCCAATGCACTTAATTGATAGAATTTTTATTCTAGGATAACCATGGAAAAACTTAGAATTTTACTATGATGCTAAATTTGATGAAACACTGTTGTGGTTTGATTGATTTAAGGAATTCTAGTGAACTTAGGTTGATAATTAACAAATTGGGGGATTAGAATAAAAATTGGATGAATGCTAGAGGTGCCCGAAATTGGCTCTAGCATATGCAAAAAAAATTCACTAGAGGTGCCCGAAACTGGCTCTAGGATGTGTTAAAAAAAATTTAACTAGAGGTGCCCGAAACCGGCTCTAGTCGATTAAATTAACTTAAGAAAACTAAAAACAAAACACTAGAGGTGCCCGAAATTGGCTCTAGTTAAAACATGTTAAAAAGAACCCAATGAAGTAATTTGAAAACCTATTGTTTGCATAGGATCCGAAAAATCAACTTGCACACAACTCCGCACACACTCACAAGCATTATAGTTTGATTCCGAGTAACTCCTCAGTTTTCCGAAAAAATAAAAAGCCAATCATACTTTGTGCCCCGGTTCAGAGAATTGAAATCAAGTTCAAAGCTAAGTTTGTGAAAATTGAAGTCTTGGCAGGTAATTATGAGTTTGCATTGCTTGAGGACAAGCAATAGTTCGAGTTTGGGGGTGTGATAAGTGTTCAAAAGTACTATTTTTCTTTCCATTTTTTACTCATATTATTGTTAGACTTAGGCTCATATTAGTTGCATAATTAGCTATTCATGCATTAATCCATGTTTCCTTCAATCGTTGAGCTTGATTACATAACTTGGTAGTTTTTGTGGAAAATATGATGCTTTGGTGTGCTTTGTGTGTGTATGTGCAGGATCACTTGCCAAAGCAATGCCGAGCTAGTTACCAGGGCAATGCATGAAGGATATGCCGAGCTAGTTGCCAGGGCAATGCATGAAGGATACGCCGAGCCAGTTGCCATGGCAATTGTCGACAAAGAGAAAATGCAATAGGGATATCAAAATTAATGACTTTACAAGCCCAAGATAACATGGAGCAAGGCCCAAGCCCAAAGGAATTTGATTGCCATGCAGAGATTAAAGAAGAATTAAATTCCAAGAAGATATGGGAAGTTCTAATAGGAATAAAATTATAAAAAAGAATTATATTCTTTAAAGATAATTTAATTCCAACTCAAACTCCTCCTTAAAGAAGGACTTTGGCCTAGCCCTATAAATAGCAAGGAGATTTCGACAACTTGAGGGCAGAGCATTAGGGAAATTTCGACAAGTCCAAGAGAGAAAGCAAGGGATTTTCGACAAGCTTCATCTTTTCTTCCTTGTTCGATTGGGTTCATGCTAGGGATTGTTTATCTTGTGTTTCTTTGGAACCTAGCCATGAACTAAATTTACTTGGCTATGGTTATTGTGTTTTGTGGTTGTGAGAAACTATTGGTTTTTGTTTAGGTAATAAGAGTTTGCACTTTTCTATTTCAAGGTTTATTCATTCTTGGTTCTTATTCTTGTTTGCGAGTGAATTGGGAGAGGATCTCGTGATTTCATCTATTTATCTAATATCGGGAGAGTTAAATTCAAGAAACGAATGAATATGATCTTTATTCAATCCAATGATAGTGAAGATTAATCCGGCTTAGGAATAAGTTAAGGATTTCAAAGGCTAAGAGGAGCGCAAGATTGGTTGTTGTTCATCCTTGATTCACGCAGGGATGTATTATCAAGGCATGCACAAGTAGCTAGAGTTTCGATTTAGGGATAAGAAGAAACCATTGAAGAACGCTCTGCTGAACCTTGAAGGTTGCTGCCCAGACGCCCAAGTAGTTGCCCAACTAGTCGCCCAGGCAACCATCGATTAGTTGCCAAGGCAACCCCGTTGTGTAAGTTGCCACGGCAACTGAGTTGCCCGTGCACTCTTTTACCAAGACGATCTAATCGTCTATCACACCTCAACTCACGATAACCTGGCCTATCTCTCTCTCATTTGAATTCATC
Organism: Hibiscus mutabilis; assembly: GCA_019671005.1. Classification (NCBI taxonomy): domain Eukaryota; kingdom Viridiplantae; phylum Streptophyta; class Magnoliopsida; order Malvales; family Malvaceae; genus Hibiscus; species Hibiscus mutabilis. The sequence goes on along the minus strand of CM033732.1, from coordinate 1,878,738 downwards.
TTTTCTTTTACTTTATTTGCTTTCTAGATTAGTTAAACTTTTATAATCCTTTATTTGTGTTTTTACTTTTACAGTGCAAGAGACTAGATTCTTGAAGTAGCACCAATCCCTGTGGAGACGATATCTTTTATACTATAACTTGCAACGTGTATACTTGCACATTTGCGTAGCACTTATTACGCAACAGCTACCCCTAGCATGCTTCCTGTGTAAGGGGCCTCATCGCATGGCTGAGTGCCCATATAGGGGTGCATTGAGTGCTTTGGAACTTTCACGGCCTGAGGACACACCCTCTAACCCACCTACAGAGAATAGTGAGACCAATTTGGCCAAGATTGGGTCCATTCGTTTTTTGAATGCATTACAATCTCAATTGGACAACATAAAGAATGAACCGGGAAAGGGCTTGATGTACGTGGACTTGGTGATAAATGGGAAGGCGACTAGGGCTCTATTTGACACGGGAGCAACATATACATTTATCTCACCTGAGAAAGTCAAGAGATGCGGTTTAACAATTACTAGAGATGTGGGACAAATAAAAGCAGTTAATTTTGCTGCCGCCGCAATTTGTGGAAGTGTTAAGAGGGTGAAGGCCAAGCTTGGGTCCTAGGAGGGAAGCGTGGATCTCACTGTTTCCCCTATGGACGATTTTGATGTTGTGTTGGGGCTAGATTTCATGACAAAAGCTCAGGCCATCCCCGTCCCTGCTGCGAGCTGTCTATTATTTCTAGGGGATTGCCCGGGGGTGGTGTCCGCTACCATTCTACCAAGAAATGGAAAGGTGCTGTCAGCAATGCAATTTAAGAAAGGGGTAAAGAAGGGGGAACCTTCTTTTGTCGTGTTACCTATTCTACATAGGGAGTCAACCCTTGAAGGTGTACCAAGTGGGATTCTGAGAGTGTTGGATGACTATAAAGATGTCATGCCAGATCTGTTTCCAGAAGAGCTCTCTCCTCGAAGAACGGTGGATCATGGGATTAAACTGGTCCCCGGTGCCAAACCTCCTGCGAGATGTTCGTACCGTATGTCCTCTCTTAAATTAGCTGAATTGAGGAAACAACTCGATGAACTGTTAAAATCTGGGATTATTCGACCGTCTAAAGCGCCTTTTGGGGCGCCCGTGTTGTTCCAGAAGAAACATGATGGGAGCTCGAGATTGTGTGTGGACTATAGAGCCTTAAACAAGGTGACTGTCCGAAACAAGTATCCCATCCCCTTAATTGCGGACTTGTTCGACCAGCTAAGTGGCGTGAAATATTTTACAAAGCTGGATCTTGGATCGGGGTATCATCAGGTAAGAGTGGCCGAGGGAGATGAACTGAAGACAACTTGTCTTACTCGGTATGGGGCATTTGAGTTTCTTGTGATGCCATTTGGGCTAACCAATATGCCTGCAACCTTTTACACCTTGATGAACCAGGTGTTTCATGATTTTCTGGACAAGTTTGTGGTGATGTACTTGGACGATATAATGGTATATAGTTCCTCTTTGACATATCATGAAAACCATTTGCGGTTAGTGTTGCAGAGGCTCAAAGATAATCAGCTATTTGTTAAAAGGGAGAAATGTGATTTTGCCCAAACTCAAATCAAGTTCCTAGGACACCTCGTTGGGCAGAGACATGTTCGAATGGATGAGGAAAAAGTGAAGGCGATCCAAGAATGGCCGACTCCAAAGAGTGTCAGTGAGCTCAGATCATTCTTGGGATTAGCTAACTATTATAGACGGTTTGTCGAAGGCTACTCTCGGAGGACAACAATACTTACCAATTTGTTAAAGAAATATGAGAAGTGGGTCTGGTCTAAAGAGTGTCAAAATGCTTTTGAGGGACTAAAAACTGTTGTGATGAACGACTCAGTCCTAGTATTACCTGACATTGAGAAACCCATGGAAGTTGAAACTGATACATCTGACTTTGCCATAGGGGGAGTACTCATGTAGGGTGGTCACCCTGTGGCCTTTGAGAGTCGGAAGTTGAATGATGCCGAGACGAGATATGCAATTCAAGAAAAGGAACTTCTAGCCGTGATCCATTGTCTCAGAGCTTGGAGGCATTATTTGTTGGGCTCAAAGTTTTGTTGTTAAAACAGACAACACAACTGCTAGTCATATCCTGACGCAACCAAAACTGTCGGCAAGGCAAGCAAGATAGCAAGAGCGCCTAGCGGAGTTTGATTTCAATTTTGAGCATGAAGCTGGGAAGAAGAATCAGGTAGCTGATGCGTTGAGTCGAAGAGCCGATCTGGCAACCCTTAGATTGATTGCTCCTATGTCAGCTAGTAGGGTGACGAATGACATCCAGGAACTCATAATGGAGAATATGGGAAAGGATCCGCAGATGATGGCAATATTGAGGATGGTGGAAAATGGCCAATCGAAGACCTTTTGGGTAGTGAATGAGATCCTAATGATGAAAGGTCCGCGTATGTATGTCCCGAGAGCGGGAGAACTTAGACAGAAACTATTGTGTGAATGTCGTGACACTCTCTGGGCAGGTCACCAAGGTTGGTGGCGTACTCTGGCCCTGTTGGAACAAGGTTATTATTGGCCGCACATGCGACAGGATATTATGGACTATACCAAGACTTGTCTTATTTGCCAGCAAGATAAGGTGGATCGACAAAAGACTGCGGGATTGTTGGAGCCATTGTCAGTGCCAGCACGGCCTTGGGAGAGCATTTCACTGGACTTTATAGTGAGCTTGCCTCAAGTGGGGGATCTTGGAGCTGTCATTGTGGTGGTGGACCGGTTCTCGAAATATGCTACATTTATCCCTGTCCCAAATATTGTTTGGCGGAGTAGACAACTCGGTTAGTCTTTAAACATGTGGTGAAGTATTGGGGTGTCCCACATGATATGTTAGTGACAGGGATGGTCGGTTCACTGGAAATTTCTAGAGAGAGTTATTCAAGATGTTGGGATCTAAACTGAATTTGTCATCAAGTTATCATCCCTAGACGGATGGGCAGACGGAGCGCTTTAATGGTTGTTAGAATAGTACTTAAGGCATTTTATCCAGGCCAACCAGAAAAATTGGCCTTCATTGTTGGATGTGGCACAACTTTGTTTTAATTCACAAAAGAGTTCTGCTACTAATAAAAGCCCCTTTGAAATTGTGGCAGGTCAGCAGCCACGGCTTCCACACACCACTCTAGAGTCATACAAAGGAAAGTGTCCTCGAGCTTTTAATTTCTCGAAGGAGTGGCACCAAAATACAGATATTGCTCGGGCTTATCTAGTGAAAGCTGCAAAACATATGAAGAAGTGGGCGGATCATGGCTGAAGGGACACGCAGTTCAAAGTTGGTGATCTAGTGCTTGTGAAGCTAATGGCAGAACATTTGCGGTTCTTACAGAATAGAGATTGACGGTTGGTGCGAAAGTATGAAGGACCAGTACCGGTTGTGACCAAAGTTGAGAATAACTCATACAAGATCAAGCCGCCCTCATGGATGAAAGTTCACCCTATGTTCCATGTGAGCAACTTGAAGCCTTTTCATGCGAACCCCTCATATGTTAGCCGAGGACAGAGTGATCGGGGCCCCATCTGTACCAAACCCCCCATCAGAACGTCGAGTTGAGGAGATCCTTGCTGATAGGTTTGTTACGGTGTCCAAGAAGAAGCCTGTTCGTGAGTACCTGGTCAAGTGGGAAGGTCTCGGAGCCGAAGAGACAAGTTGGGAGAGAGATCATGACCTAAAGGCGTTCAAGCAAAAAATCGAGGAGTTCCTTGCAGCTCAGTCGACGAGGGCGTCGACAAGTTAGGTGGGGGAGGATGTTGTGGCCATCCCCTCACATTGTGTCACAACCGAGTCTCGGGGCCACAACCGAGTCACTTTCACCATGCCCCATTTTCAAGCACATCAATGTTCTAGGAAGAAGAGTTTGTTTTCAATTATTTCTTTGGTTAGGAAAAAGTGTCCTCATTTCAAACAATAGAATGTTTACTCGGGTCATTTCTATAATGTTTTTTTCGCATATATGTAGGGGGTAGACAGTCGATAGAGTTTGGGCTGATCCACTAGTAAAGGTATGTATCCTACACACCATCGAGGTAACCTCTACCGCCCAAGTCGATGGTGTGGGTGAGCTTTTCTAATGTAACCCGATGCTTTCTTTTTTCTAATAAAATAAAAAAAAACGTTTTTTCTTTCCTACATGGAAGCTGGGGGTCGACTGTGTGCATCCGCTATGCCCTACGGTTTCGACCAAGGTTTGAAGAATGGTTTTATGGCGCGAGACTAGTGTGTTGCTTGCTTATTTTAAGCATATCAGTCGAGAGAAAAGGCTGACTTGATCGGGAAGAGTCATTTTCAAGTGTCGCACGGCTTAGCGACCGAGTGAACTAAAGGCTAAGGCCGTGACAGTATACATATATGAACTTGCACCATGTGTTTTTAAGTTTGAAATCAAAGTCTAAACTGTTGGCCATATGAATTTTGCACCATTCAGATTAACTCTCTTTCAACTTTGTCAACAGGCTAGACATTTGATTGGTCGAAAATCCTTGCAAAAGTTCAGCAGTTGTTTACTTTTCAAAAGCCACCAATGCAACAATGAGTTGCTCTTCTTGATGCATGAATTAAGCTACTTCAATGGCCTACTGATTGTCCAAAGGTCCCATTCCACTTAAAATATCAAACAACAAAACTTCGAAAGCTAAAGACATCAATTTTGCAGAGAAGACACCTTCCAAAGCATACTCGGGAGCCATGTAGCCACTGTGTGTCATAATAGGTCAAGTTATTATTCAGTAGCTTCATAACCAAGAAACAAATGCAGTTGTACATCAAGTGGAAGAACATGGAATAAAATTGCAGAAACAACAATGGCAAATGCAGTGGCCTTGTGAGTTTATCTGCATTAACTGATTGGTACAAACAAATAGCTTACATTCTGGGATTACTACTACCATTCATTCCCTATGCCTATAATCCTCCAGCCGACTTACAAATTTGTCCACCCAACCACCATTCCTCCTCGGATCCCCGAAACAACCTTTCATTGCTTTTGCCATTTCTCTCAACGCCTTGCCTGATTCTTCCACCACCGCCACCCGAACCGACTCGGCCTCCGCCTTGCTCGTGAACCATCCATCTGGTTCGTTTCTCGGTATCTCTAAACCCACACCTTTGTTCTGCAACAGCCTGGCATTTAGTCCTTGGTCATTCAATATTGGAAGCATTATCAGAACTCGCCCCAACCCCAATGCCTCTATAATCGAGTTCCAACCACAGTGGGTCAAGAATCCCCCAATTGACTCGTGACTCAGTATCCTCACTTGTGGCGCCCAGCCCAAGTAAAGGAACCCTCGTCCCTTGACTCGCTCCACGAATCCATCCATTAGCATCTCCGACTCGCTTGTTCTAGGTGAGTTCTTCAGTACCCAAAAGAAAGGTAAACCTGATTTTTCCAACCCGTTAGCCAACTCACCGAGCTCTTCTTTACTTAAATGAACCTCAGTCCCCAACGCTACGTAAACCACTGAGTTGACTGTCTGCTCATCTAACCACTTTCTAACACAAACCCATTTTTCATCGTCCTGGATTTCATCTACTTCTTCCGGTACCGGAGGTAAAAACCCAATCGGTATCACCGGTTTTTCATACAGCCCCCCTAAAAGATCGAACCAATCCGGTTCGAACTCGGCAGAGCTTCTAACGACAACAAAGTCACTCTCTTGAATCGTAACACCGAACCGGACCGTGTCGGGCGGTCCAAAGTTATTCCCGTCCGTCCGTTGGATATATTTAGTGATTTCATGCAAACGATAAGCCAGGTTGGATTCGAACGGAACCCAGCTGGGGACTTTCGTGAAGTCCTCCGCCGTCGACCTTGCATCGTCTCCACCGCCGCCGATCAATGTGGACGGTGAGCCCATGAAGGATAAGCACGCAGCCGTGAAGACGGCGAAGAAAGCGCGCGAGATACCCAGTTGTTCTGCTACAGAAGGAAGCCAATAAGAAGCATAGTCGTAGATGATCCAATCGGGTTTGGAGGATTGAAGGAAAGAGGACAGAAGCGGTCGTAGGAGATCGAGGGCGTGTTTAAGTGGTTGCTGTTGGTTATGGATGATGTCCATGGAGGACTCGGCGAGGTCCGGTAAGTTGGGCACCGGGGGCAAGGGGAAGGAGATTAGGGTCATGTTGGAAGATAGTTTTGGTGGGATTTTGGGAAGTTTAGAGAGGTTTCCGGTGGTCGAAACGAAGTAGCCCTATGTTAACATATCTGATTGCCCTATGTGGTCGAGAAAACATCGGACATGGTCGGTCTATCGTCTGCAATTTCTTGGACGCAAAGTAGCCCTATGTTAACATATCTGATTGCCATATGTGTGGGCACTTCCTGCAGCAATGGATCAATTAAGTCCGTTGCACTGTTGCTTGTCCACAAATTCCATGCCTTCAATCACAGGAAAAAGAAACAAAAGAAAAGAAAAGAGTATTTGAATTGAATGGTAAAACACTTTTAATTCTTGAAGTAAAACTGTTAATGCGGTATATAAACTCACGTGGGCAAGAAGATAGAGAGACTTAGACTGATAAAAACCGGTGTTCTTCTTCCCACTCACAATCTCCAGTAGCAAGACTCCGAAGCTAAACACATCCGATTTCACTGAAAAGAGGCCTTCCAGAGCGTACTCCGGTGACATATAGCCGCTGAAAGTGAATGTTCAACTCAAAAGTTGTTAATAATTGTGCACAGTTATGCAATGCACAGCATAGTCAGTGACACAAATTACAGTCAGGGAGTTTATATCATGGGGAGGGGATTCCGTTGTTCATTGTTTACTTACTAAGTTCCAACGATTCTATTCGTATTTGCTTGTATTTCCTCCCCCAAAAAAATTCTCGCCATTCCGAAATCTGAAATCTTGGGATTCATGTTTCTATCCAACAGAATGTTACTAGCCTTCAAATCTCTGTGAATAATTCTCAGTCTAGAATATTGATGCAGATAAAGAATCCCCTGCACAATGCCTTCGGTGATCTGAACACGAGTCTCCCAATCGAGTACCCTACGTTTGATCGAATCTGTAGTACATCAGGACGTTGCTAGTGAGTATTCCATTGGTTTCTTAGTAAAAAAAGTATTGAAAACAGATTCAAACATCTGATGAAATACCAACCAAAAAGGAAAAAATTCAAGCTCTTATTCGGCATGTATTCATAAATCAGTATCTTCTCATCTCGCTCGACGCAACATCCTAGAAGCCTGACAAGGTTCTTGTGCTGGAGCTTGGCTATGACAAGTGCTTCATTTTTCAACTCCTCCCATCCTTGTCCAGATCTTCTTGATAGTCTTTTGACAGCTATCTCATCACCTTTCAGTAATACTCCCTGAAATTAATGAGCCCTACATTGGTTTTGATTTAAAATGTGGTTCATGTACATGCTTTCAGCCAGGTAACATGTGCCACAATTGTAGACCTAATCGATCTAACAGATGCTAGAGACTCAAAACTGAAAATAGTGCAATTACGTCTTGTTGAAGTCATTGGTGAACCCTGCAACGATAAGGAAAAAGTTCATACCTTATAAACAGGTCCGAAACCGCCTTCACCAAGCTTATTTGCGGCTGAAAAGTTATCTGTTGCAGCAGAAACGCTTGCAAAAGTGAATAGTTGGAGTTTCGATTTGTTTTTTCGATGTATTCCAGGCTCCTTTGTATCATCATATTGTAGGATCACTGCCAAATCAAATTTTAGCAAATCCTCCCCTGAAAGTTGCAGAGAAAATGAACTTACAGTGTCATATAAGAACACTACTAGTTATAAAATATAAAAGGGATAAAGTTTTACCTCTCGTCTGAAGCCTTTTTCTGATGAAATAAATGCCAAACCCCAAAACAAGCGTAGAAAGAGATAAAGTTAGTATGACAATTATCCACAGCTGCCCGTTGTTTCTTTTCTTCTTTTGATCTTTTGCTGTTCCATTTGTTGAGCTTGTGTCTGCCAAACAAAATCAAATATGAAAGGGCCCAAAGAAGAAAAACAGAATCCAATAGTTAATGTATATTTCAGATCATGATTGTTATTTGTCCTACCTTTTTTAGTTAGCGCAGAAGCTGCAAGCTTGAGATAAAAGTTGTTTCCATTTTCATCATCTCGTGGAAGTTGCTTCAGATCGAACAATTCTCCATACCAGACCAAGCATCCATGCTTGAGCTTGGCATCATAAGCATAAGCAATGCAAGAACAGTTGTTCAAACACTCTGATTTGCAGGCTGCTGCATTACTAATTAGATTTAACCCACATCCACCACTTGGGTATTCTACAAAAGGCATCATAAGAAACCCATGATTCTGAACTTGACCTTCTTCGGTGCTGCACTGCAAGTCGGCTTTTCTCGTACAATCTCCGGATTTCCCATTCTTAACACGTTCAAAGCCTTCCAAACAGCTGCATGGTGTTTCAGTAGTGATGCTGCAAATGCTGAAAGCACCACATCGATGATACGGACACTTAGAAGACTCTAATGTATTCCAACGTTTGTCATCTTCAGACCAAGACTGTAGCTTAAGCTGCCCAAGCACATCCAGTACAATCTGTGTAGCCTCAGAAGTATTAGGAAATTTCCAATATCCATGACGAGACCGATTCAAACGAAATGATCCTGGACTTTGAAAGAGATTTTGGGTATCAGTCCAGTATGTTTTGAAACCCTTTTTAATAATTAAACTTTCATCATTTAGTTCCAAAGAGAATGAACCGGGGGCTGGATCCTCCGAAGTTCTCCATGACACTAGCGACCAATTATGTCCAAATAATCTAGCATCATATTGAGGAGTCATTCCAGGCAAAATAGTATTTGTTTTATCCATAAAACTTTCCCATAAAACTTGTAAGCTACTACTATCGAGCAACAAAAGGTTACCTGAATCTAGTAGCCGTGCATAAGTTTTGCGGTTGGTGATACCCTCTGTCACCTCATATTTCATCTTGTCGTCCGAAATCATAAGCTTTCCATTGTCATTGATGCTAAGATTCAAAGATTGTCTGGGGAAGGGATACTCTCTGTTAGCTACCCAAACAATGCTTCGGTTAGACACTTTATGCCATATTCCAACGTAGTACTTGGAGGTATTTCCCGGAGAAAAGAACCCAAGTACGAATCTCCCCCCAGGCGATATAATTGTATTCGGATATGTAATAAGCTGACCTTGTTCAATGGTATCAGCACCATTGATAGTTTGGAAGACAAGGAATGGAAAAACCAGCAAATTGAGAAGAGAAGCAAACCTATTTCCCTTCATTTTTTTTGTCTGAAAGAGTCACAATGTTCCAAGGCTTCTTCATTGCATCCTACAAATTTAACAAAAAAAATCAATGTTTTGTTTGACTTAGACCATCAATCAGATAATATTCTAGTCTAGAAGACTAGTCCACGATGTTGACAAAATGAAGTTACATGCATAGCTTTAATTTCTACGTTAGTATTGTCACAATCCATCTCTACCCGTCGAAACACGTCGTCAGCGTATAACTCAAAACTTGTTATATTCAGATACTCACAAGTCCGTAAGTCCATTAAGGTTTTGTCACTTTCGCGTTCGCCTTCACTAACTTTACCTCAGGACTGTACACTCTGCGGAACATATACCAACTGAGCCTTTTCATGTCACAACCTGATGGGCTGCATCGTGAATGTATAATTTAGAATTATCATCCATAGATACGCATAAGCCCTATTGGTTTTGTCACCCTTAAGTATGCTTCCACATATTCGAAATCACATCTTCAAACACAAAGGTTTGAAAAATGAACCGAGACAATATAGCTCTTGTTTTGTTTGTGTTAGTGGAAAAACAGGTTTTCCATGGTTGTGTTACATGACTTTGAAATGGTCCATAAAGATGTGTTCTAAAACGACACTAACTACATTAGTGGACTTGAGCTCAGTCAATGTTCCATCTTTCATTTGAGAAGAATTGTTTAGTAACTAATTAATTGAAAAACTGAATTGTCCAACCTCCAATAAAATCTATGTAGAAATATATGGTATCAAATTATCTTTGAAAAGTCTCTCTTGAAGGTGTGGTAGCACGCACCGGTGCATGTTTAAACTCATTCTACACCATCAAAATTTCCATGATTAAAAGGTTCTGCAATTTTTTGCAGTGTAGCTAACCTATTTCGAATGATCCTAAGAATTTTCGTTACTATTATGGTTAGAGTTGATTCCAGAATATGGTAGTTCAACTAAAATATGGTTTGTCTTTTGTATGCAACAGTGCGTTCAAACTCTATTTTCTATATCAATCTGAAGATCAAAGAATATGACTATTTCGTTTCATTTATTCAAAAAAAAATGAACAAAAACGAATTATGGTCAACGAAACTTGAACATGTCACCGAGCATCCATGACTGAAAACGTTACATCATTTACAGAGCAAATTTCATACCTGCTCTGTTGTACCAAGTTATCTTTCGCCATACTTGTATTTAAAGAAAGCTGGTTGTTTAGGAGAAGGTAATACAAAGCTTTCATTGGTAAGCATCGAGAAAACATCGGACATGGTCGGTCTATCGTCTGCTATTTCTTGGACACGAAGTAGCCCTATGTTAACATATCTGGTTGCCACATGTGCATGCAGTTCTTCCAGCATTGGATCAATTAAGTCCGTTGCACTGTTGCTTGTCCACAAATTCCATGCCTTCAATCACAGGCAAAATGAAAACAGCATCATCTCTTCGTACTCGCATCCAGAACATACGTGTCAAATATGGTAAAACAGTTTGAATTCATGAAGTAAAACTGTTAATGCAGTTTAGAAACTCAGGTGGGCGAGAGAAGATGGTGAGAATTAGACCGATAAAAATCAGTGTTCTTCTCACTAACAATCTCCAGTAACAAATGTTGGAAAAAAAGATAGCAGTAAAACGAGGTGTTAGCACTAACAGGAAAATAATAAAATAATTAAATAAAACTAAACTATGTCGTTGTATTAACCAATGCTTTAGAAGCGAATTTGCCGCGTTATGTGTAATCGCTACAATGGACGAATGGCCCCCCTGAGGTTAGCACGGCTCTCAAAAATTCGTACACCTGAAATATGGAGTGGACTCTGGTGGTACTGCTCTTCTCTCAACACAAAAACAACACTCGGGTAGGTTTATGAAAACCAAAGTATGGGATAAGAAATCATTAAGAATAAATACTCAACCTCTTTAATCGGTGAATTCAATGAGACTCATCCTCTCTAGCAGCAAGTTCATCTAGTCTTTCACGATAAGATCACCCACTCAACACTGATTATGAACTTATAAAGAGTAGATATTCATCCAAAATCGGTAAATTCATCAAGTTTTTCTCACTAAGACCACCAAAATCTTGGGTTATGAATTTATTAAGAGCAATAAAGCTCATCCTATGAATGTACATTATTCGTCATAGGAATAGATAGGTAGAAATATACATTATAAGTCTTTTCATGGTTTCGTTTGACCACATTGAACTTAGATAACTAAGTTTGGTATCCACCATGAATTCCTCAACCAATGGGCTTTAGACTCATCCCCTCGACGAATCTAGAACCAACTTTAACCTTTTGTAAGCGGATCAACTAGGTTCCTCTCTGACTTTAATCATCATTTTAAGACACCCACATTTCTAACATTTTAAGATGGAAATAAATTCATAAGTGTCTTGAACAATGTGTAAACAAATACTCAATCATATTAGAGTAAAGTTTGCCATGAGTTTAACCATAAAACTATGTTTTAATAAACTCAAATCTTGTTTACACGTGAATATATTCCCAAAATTTTGAGAAGTTACTAATCACTAAAATTAGAATGCATAATCTCAAACGATTATGAAATTCCTTTTATCTCATTCAAAGAGAATTTCAATTTTTTAATTCTCAGAAAATTAGGAATATTATGCAAATATTTATAAGGAGTTTCAACTTTTGCTAACATCAGAAAAATTATCTTAAATTTTTACAAGAGATTTCAACACAACTCCTAAGATAGACTATCCCTTTTCTTTCCTCTGCTTGGGAAGAAACTTGAAAATATTTAATTGCTACAACATACTTTTAGTAGACTAATATCTATCATATTCTCATTCAAATTATTCAACATATTAATCCTAAAGAGACCATCACATATTTTATTTACTATAATTAATTTTGTATTCTACTCAACCAAATTAATCTCGTCTCTTTTAAATTCTACACTAAGTTTAAAGAAATCTTATTTGTCATGGTATTTTTTATAAAAGTGAGCACATTAAAGAACAATGTATCAGGTAGGTTATCATGAAAGAGATGTTATGCACTAGGCATACTTAAATATCAGGTCTTTTATAGAACCAATCATTGACATGCATTTTCATAATGCTTTCTGATTAGCCATTTATGAATTTTCTCTTTCTTTAATTAAGGTCTCTTAAAGAATTATGCTTGATACTTTTACTCACAATAGTATCTTACTAAGTATACATATGTTGGGCTCACTACTACCTTAGTCTTAGTTTTAGTCCTTTTACTAGTGGTTTATCTCAGTACATAATATATCCATCAAGTTTTAAGTGTTAACTTAAAAGACTTATTTAATCTAATTCATGTATCATTCTAAGCATGAATTAATAAGCAACAAGTTTAAATAGTCTGACCTCATGGGTAGAGACTTGTTCATTCTCACCATGTATGTAACTTCAGTATCATTTTTGTATTTTTAATTCAAGTGCTCTCAGAATCTACCGCGATAGACACATTACTTGAAGTGACACCTCTTTTAAATCTATCAATTCTAGAATCAGAAGAAATTCTACAAAGTTAATCTACGAAAATAATTCACTAATAATAACTTTTCTTTAAAAATACTAATAGTAATAAAATACTTATCTTCAAGCTCTCGATTCTTTATTTTCACCACATCACTAGACAAATCTGCAAGTATCATTTGTCTATATAAAAATTTCTCAAAAGAAATTTATTATTACAACAATAAATATTATACAATTATTATTGCATTAGTTTTCAAGTATTCAAACCTGACTCATCACACTGTCAATAGCTATTAAAAAGCTATAAACCCATTTAAAAGTTAACGAAAAGTCAGTAAAATTATGCACCGATCATAGTGATATTTACTCGAAACATAATGATGGTTTTCTTCATCAAATAAATAGTAATGCTATTATTAAAATCAATGTGTATACGAACGCATTTAGCGAGCACACACTCAAATGTTAAAACCTTCGGCCAAAGGCAACACATTATATGTTTTAATAAAAGCATAATATCAACGAGTAAAAGTTACCAAATCAATTATCATACAATCGGATTAGAAATTATTATCACTTTAAAAATAAACGGACCATAATCGGTTAAAATTATTTTATTTTATATATTTTAATGGTTTAAATTTTAAACCGAAAATCACTTAAAAACCAATTAAAAAACCCTATTTAAATTGGCATTGTCATCCCAAAAAACCGTGATTTAAATGCCAATTATAGCATAATAATATGTTATACAAAACTAGATTTAAGCTATTATATCATTAAATTATGAAAATGTGATATTTTCATTCACACACATGCTTTTCGAGTTTAGCATAAAAATAATAATAAAATTAGCTTTTTTTTTCAAACATACCTTTGTCGAAGGTTTCTAAACACCGAGGCACGGTGTAATTCATAGAAAATATATCACCCGAACTTTGATTACAATACCTCATTTCTAATAGCGTTTATGTTTGAACAGCAGTGTATAGATTTGGCTTTTAAATTGTTAAAAAAAAAGATTGTTGCAAAACGAAGCATTAGTACTGGCTGGAAAATAATAAAATAATTAAAAAAAAACTAAACAGTACCGTGGTATTAACCACTGTCTTAGAAGCAAATTTGTCCCGATGTGTGTAATCGCTACAAATAGATGAATGACCCCCTGAGGTTAGCACGACTCTCCAAAATTCGTACACTCGAAAGATGGAATGGCTCTAGTGGTACTGCTCTTCTCTCAACTCAAAAACAACACTCGGAATAGGTTTATGAAAACCAAAGAAAGTGTTTCTAAAGCAAACACTTGCTTAAGGATGTGACAAATGAGTAAAATTGCCCGCTACTTATAAGCTAAATAGTGAGGGCAAAATCATTATTTTTACAGTACAATTTAATTCTATTTATAATAGAATTTAATAGCAATGAGCATTAACAACAACAAAATTCTGAAGCTAAACACATCCGATTTCACCAAAAAGAGGCCTTTGAGAGCGTATTCAGTGGACGTATAGCTTCTGAAAGTGAATGTTCAACTCAGAGTGCACAACTATCCAATGCAAAGCTTAGAGTCTTGGTGGAGATAGAGAAGTCCTGTAACTATCTGTATAAGAATGTCGAAGCGCTTCTGCCATGCCAATAACACTCTTCTGTTGCAATCTGCACATCGTTTCCACAACTTTTTAATCTCAAAAGAAATGGTGCAAACCACAAAAGAAGGAAAGGGTCAAGAGGGCAAAACCAATTATGAAATAATCCAAGCTTTTGTTCAGCATATATTCGTAGATCAAAAACCTCTCTTCTCCTTTAATACAGCTTCCGAAAGGCCAACAAGATTTCTGTGTTGAAGTTTTGCGATCAAAATTACTTCATTCACGAACTCTTCAACTCCCTGTTCCGAACTGCTGTTGGAATAGCCCCTTCACTGCTATTTCTTGGACGACCTGCAAGTCATTTAAATGATACACAAACACATATATGTGTTATAGTGCTTCTTTGTTTTGAAATGCACAAACTCATCAGAAACTTTCCATCGGTTGTATGGGAAAAAATTGACTTTTTTACCTTATAAACGAAGCCAAAGTCGCCAGATCCAAGTAGATTTTCTCATGAGAAGTTATTAGTTGCAGGAGAGATGGTAGCTAAATCAAACAAATGTAATTCTGCATTCTCTTCATTGCTTTGTTGGCCTGTAGGCTGTAATATAGGTGACTCAATTGCGAAACCTTAACTTGTCAATCTAGAATATAGCTTTCTAGTTGGAAAAGAAAGGAATAATGATCAAACCTAATGGTAACTAAAACCATAAAGTTCATACCTTTTCTCCATTCTTCTTTGTGAAACAGAACTGTATAACCATGGTCAAAATAAGCACACCAGTAACAGTTGCTATTACCATGAATATCTTTTTTCCTCAATTTAAATTATATGCTGGTCCTGAAACAATGGCAACAAAATTGGAATCATTGGATCGTTGAAAGACTCATAGGTATAATAGATATCATCCTGATTATGTGCCAGAATTGATTCAAATATCAAGTTTGGTACTCTAAGAGCACCACCAAAGTAAACTCTGCTCCAAGGTCCGGTTCGGAACCTTTTAGGCCGTCCCACTGTTAACTAAGGTAAGCCATGAATGTAAAGTTTCCGGATGAAGGATCGTTCGAACTTTTCCATGACGATAAAGACCACTCTAATCCTGTCTTTATGCTCTTCCCCAGCTTCATGCCGGGCAATAATATGTCCAATGGATAGTCAAATCTCTTCCAAAGATATGTTTTGGATTTCTGGTTACGTTCTATTTAAGAACAAAGTTTCCAGAATCTATGTAACCCCTAAACACGACCCAGGAAAAAAATATCAAATCTAGGAAGTCACGATTGAAAATTTAACCCTCAAGAAAACTAAATTTAAAATTATACTTTAATTTAAAAAGAATATATATATAAATATAATTTAATAAATATCTCATAATAATAAAAATACAAATATCATAATTAATATTCGAATATTTAAATAAAATCTCTGAAATAAAACCACAATAAATGAATACCAAAATAATCCCAAAACATAATTAGTTTTAAGTATGAAAATACATCAATGTCTCAAAATAATAATCTGAATAACTAAAAATAGTTTTGTAGTGAATATTAAAATAATCGGGTAAAATGTGAGATCCCCAAGTACCACGTCGCCTAAAGTCCAAAGATATATGTAAGAGAAAACTATAGGGGAGTAAACTAAAGAGCTTAGTGTGTCTCTAAAGTGCAAGGAAAATCATAATCATAAAATATAGTAATATTTTCTTAAAATTCTTTAAAACATTAAAACAATGGTACAATATCACAAGCGTAAGCGTAATGCAATGCACCTCAACTACGTCCGGCAAAGATGAGGAAGGTTCCCATAACCTCCTCGCTACGTCTGCCATCCGAAGTGAAACTCAGCCCGAAGGGTGGAACCACTAATCCGAAGTGGAATTCAGCCCGAATGGGAAACCGCTGAACTTCCTTCGTACAAATCCCAACCCATACTTATACATATATGATGTTTAAAACTCAAATTCATAAACATAGTTCCATAAATCCGATATTACATAAACATACGTCATAAATCATAATCCATAAATCATGGTTTCCGTAAATTATGATATTTCATAAATCAAATATTTCATAAATCATAATTAAAAACACATTCTAAAATCGTATGCATATGATGTCAACCATACAAGCCATAATACAGATCATAATCAAGCAAGGTATAAAACTATATAAAAATTATTTATTTGTAGCACCGGAAGAAAACACAAATTAGACAAAGCAAACTCAACCTACTAATTGAGGCGTTTCTCAATATTAGAATCATTGGGTCCAGCTGTATTGTTATCTATGAGAATAATCCTACGATAACACTTACTATTATCACTATGATCAAAGAATTATTCTTAAATATTAATCTATCGAAATTTAATGAATACTTATCTAATTTGAATAATTAATCTTCAAATCAACCGAATACAATTGAATTGAGCGGTGCTAGAGACTCGACGAGGCTTGATCGAATTAAATAAATAAAATAAAATAAAAGAAAGAAGTGAATTGAATATAAATCGAGAGAGTGAGAGGGGAAGACGGCTGCGGCGAAAATAAATAAATTTGCAGGGCTAAGGGACGATTTGGCTTATATATCCAAAATTTTGGATAAATTACAAGTTAAGTCCTTATACTTTTCTAGGGTTCACAAAGTAGGCATAAAATATAATTTTTTATAAAAATGTCATGAATTTTTTTAAAATTCCATTAATTCCCAAATTTTTTAATTTTTAAAATTAGGGTTTTTAATTTGGGGCAAAAATTCGGGGTGTTACAATCTAAGAGTTGTGCAACTGGTTCTTCTGCTTCTCTAGGGACCATCGAAGACCAAATGGTGCTATTCCTTCCATCAAGAAGTACAAGATTTCCATCACCATCAATGGTTAAACGTCCACTTGTATATTTTTGTTTGCAATCCACAAAACTGGCCCTGGGATGTTTTTGTATGATATCCCTAGGAACTTGTATCAGTGTCTCTCCATTGACAATGGACCGTGCCGGAGTTTTCATATCAGCTGCAAACGTGAACTTTATGTTTAATAACAGAATCAAAGTGTATGCCACAACACTTACCGTATGACGCCATTGACACCAGATGGAACTGTTGCAATTAGCTTACTAGATTACTATACAATAGCGTCAAGATGAGGTTTCAAGGTTGAACAGCTTGCTTGTGAGGACCAAAAATGATGTGAAGGGTGATGTTGGAATGTATATTTTTCTCTAAAGAAAGAAAAAATATAATAAAGTTTTGCAGGTCAGAAAAATCTGCAGAAAAGGTTGAAATTAATGAATTGTGCAATGAGATAACAATATGAAAGTCTATTGTGACTTTGTCTGTTTAACCCCATGTCGTAAGAGCTTACAAGGTGGTGATATACATTAACTAAAATTGAATTTATGAAGGTATATACATTACAACTGCTATATAGCCTAAGCAAACGGAGGAAAACAGAAAAGCAAGATATGCAGGGATTACTATCTCCCTTCCACTATTGTTATGGACACTGCATTTATGGAATTCTGGTCTCCTTTTCTTGTTGCATGTGTATATGAACTTGTTTCGGTGAAGAATCCCGGGACTTTAGGATGGGGCAAACTTGATTCTTCATTTGCCAACATAAAATTTACAGATGACATTGTTGGTCTGTCTTTGGACAGATTTTGAACACATAATAAGCCCACTTGAATACATCTAAGAACTTGGGATTCAACAGTAGAATCCTTCAAACATGCATCTACGAGCTCCATGGCCCTGCCTTCATTCCACAGCAACCATGCCTAGAACAACTGTCATTAGAAAAGCAGCAATGGAAGGAAACAAAAGATTTAAAAAAATTCATTATGTTTACTTACATGGCCCAGTAGACTATGGTGGTGATCAGGGTGACTGAAACTGGAAATCTTTTGGCCACTTATTACCTCGAGTAGAAGTACACCGAAGCTGAACACATCGGACTTTGCTGAAAATTTACCTTTAATTACATACTCTGGAGACATATATCCACTGCATGGAAATATCAGGAATAAGTCCCTTTGGAATGCTAAAAGGCTGTGAGTTACAGATAGTTGAGCTTACAATGTTCCAATAACTCTTCTTGTTTCTGATACTTTGTCATCCCCTTCAAAAGTTCTTGCCAACCCGAAATCCGAAATTTTTGGGTTCATATAACTATCTAGCAGAATATTGCTAGTCTTGAGATCTCTATGAATAATTTGGAGCTTAGAGTCTTGGTGCAGATATAAAAGTCCTCTCACAATCTGCAGGATAATGTCAAACCGCTTCGGCCATGTCAATAATATTTTCCTGTCATGATCTGCACGAGATCTCCATGACTTGTAATTTTCTCCAGATAAGGCATTTCAAATGTGAGCTAACTCTACTTAAGGTTTGAATAAACGAACATTATGTAACATGATAAGATGCATGAAAGTTTCAGAAATCGAACCGAAGATAAAATAGTCAAGGCTTTTGTTGGGCATATATTCGTAGACCAACAGCCTTTCTCCTCCCTGAATGCAGCTGCCATAGAGTCCAACAAGATTCCGGTGTTGAAGTTTGGCAATTAAAACTACTTCATTCATAAACTCTTCGGCACCTTGTCCGGAATTCTTTGACAGCCTCTTTACAGCAATGTATTGGCCAGTTGGAAGGATGCCCTGCTAGTTGGTTAGACAGAATATAAAACTTAACACTCTTGATTCTTCATATCCAAAAGCTAATTGAAACTTTTCTGACCATATTGTCTGATCAAGAATTAGTGAGCATTACCCTATAAACAGGACCGAATCCGCCAATTCCTATTAAATTTTCTTGGGAAAAACTATTGGTAGCTGTTTCAATGGAAGCCAAATCAAACAGGTGCACTTCTTCATTCACCTTGCTTCGTTCCTGGCCTATTTTGACACTTTAGCCTCCAAGTCTAAATGTATTTCAAATATGATGATTCAGAAATAAAAGGCGAATTCAGATACCTCTTTTCAATATTTTCTTAATAATGTAATAGAAAATAACCAAGACTACTGCGCCGGGAACAACGGAAAGTAGCATTGCAATCTTTATTCTTCTCTTGTCATTTGAAGTATGGGCTGATCATGAAACAGGTAAATATCAAGAAAAATTGTCCATCTTTTCGGTATGACCAGAAAGCATAAAAGTACTTAAAAGAATCCATCTTTTATATCATTTTAAAGTATCACCCCCTCCCTTCTCCCAATTAAGACATGCTTACCGGTTTTCCATTTTTTCCTCAGGATAAGGCAGAATCCCATGCTGAAGACAACCATTCCAGAAATGATAGAAACTACTACGATTATCGTTGTTTGATTCGCTCCATTTGAGGCTCGAGCTGATCCTTAAAAAGACAATGTCAAGTGCACACAACAGGACAGCTTTTCTGTTAGTTTTTGCCTGCATACATTGCTAGGAAGTACTATGATGGAAGATTTCAATGTTATGAAATGCTTGAGTTTTTAACTTTTTATCAAGCTGATTGAGCTCATTTCTTTATAGTTAAGAAAATGATTAGTGTTCAAGTTGCAAACAGAAACTTATAATTCGGACTATGACTATTTTTAGACGAAGTTATGCAACAAAACAATGTGAAAATGGTCATAGTTGCTTACCTAGTCCTGAAGATGGTACCCTTACATAGATATCGTGTCCCGTCCTTTCCGCCGATAGGTCTTTCATATCGATCAAATCCCCGTACCACATCAAACAGCCGTTCTTTTGTTCATCTGAATTCGGGCTTGCATAAGCACTACACGAGCAGTTTCTCAAACAGTCTGCCTCACATTCCTCGAGTGTCAGACTCTCGTTCAACTTGAACTCTATGAAATCGGGCAGTTTCATACTAACAAGTCTTAGAAACCCCTCTCCGTTTCGGCAGTCTGTTGACGGTTCTTTTACACACTTTGTGGAGCGATTGAGGTTTTCTGCATCCAGACCCTGTGATTCAGGTCTGAATCCTCTCAGACACTCGCAAATCGGTGTCTTGTTCATGCTGCAAATAGCATTTGCACCACATTGACCATATTGGTCACATTTGTCATGTGGTTCAAAATAAGCTGTGTCCCATTTAGTGCTGGTCTCATTCCATATAAGGACCATGGCAGTACCTGACTGGTTCAAGGTTAATTGCGCCATAATCGGGTTGTTGAAAGTATCATAACTGTAATAGATTTCATTCGAATTACGCACGAAAGACGATACAAAAACCAAGTCGGATGACACCATATTACCATCAAAATATAACCCATCCCATGGTCTACTTCGGAACACTTTTGCTGATCCTGAATAAGTAACTAAAGAAGCCAGGCCTTGAATCCTAAGTCTGCAAGTATAGTTTCCCGGAGATGGATCATCGACACTTCTCCAAGACGATAAAAACCATTCTGATCCGGTTTTTAAGTTCATTCCAAGCTTCATGCCTGGCAACAGCGTGTCCGAAAGGTAATCAAAGCTCTGCCATAGATAGGCCTCCTTAGACTCCTCCTCCTGCATCATTCGGTTGTCTTTAACAACAAAGTTTCCAGAATCCAAGAGCTGTGCCACTGGACCCTCTGCTTTCCTCGAGACATTCGAAGACCATACGGAGGTGTTTGTTCGATCCACGAGTATCAGGTTTCCATCACCATCGATGGCTAAAACCCCGTTTTCATCAGCGATCGGTCTGTTTCTGTTCGCAACCCAAACGACTGTCCTGGTAGTATTCCAAAACCATATCCCCAAGAATCTGTTCTTCGAGTTCATGGGAGAGAAGAATCCAAGTTCGAACCTTTGAGACGAAGAAACCAATGACTCGCCATCACTAATGAATTGTCCTGGAGCTATCATATCAGCTCCAAATGACAACTTCATCACGGTTGATAAAAACATCAAAAGTTTAAAACATAAAGAATTCTTCATCTCACACTATTAACATCAAACAGTTTCGAATTGCTATCGGTTTCTGTATTGAAAGCAAAGATCAACAGAAGAGGGCCAAAGATTTCCTTGTAAGAGTTGAGATAGAATGATGAATGTGAATTGTCAAAATGATAAACAAACTTTGAAAACTTAAAGTACACTAGTCAAAGTCTACATTTGAGAAAACAAGAATAACAGAAGAGGAAAGAAAATTCCCAGAAGCCAATGAGACTTTCGTTCCAAGGAGGATGTAAGCAACAATATTGTAATGGTTTTTCAACCTTCAAAAACGAGTTGTAGGCGGCTAAGTGTTGACCACGGCATGCTGTGATTATTCATAATATATGTAATGGAAAACAGATGCAATATTTTCATTGCGTTATGATTGTATTCAATTTCTGGTCAACCCCAAGCTGAGCATTTTGAGGAGTTAAAATGGTGATTATGATTCTGTGCTTATGTTTATATATATATATATATATATATATATATATATATATATATATATATATATATATATATATATAGGGTTATGATCCATTTACCTTGTGCAAAACTCAATTATTTTTATATTTTTTTAGATCGGTGGAAGATTTTGGATGATGCAGCAGAAATCGGGCTTAACATGAAAAATATTGGGCTAGACACCTAAGCCTAAATTATCGTATGAAATTCGAGAAGATTTTTGAATAAAAATATTAACTTAAAGAATTAGAATTGAATAAAAAATTAAATCTAATTAAGATATGGGCCAAGATGGTTTCCAGCATTCTCAAGGTAAACGTCGGGACTCAAATTCATACAAAATGAAATAACATAAGTATTCTTAGTCACTTAGTCAATTATTAGGTCTCTCAACCGAATTCATTTCAGATAGTATAATATATTTTTGGCTTAAGACAATATTATTTTTGTATTATTGCCTAATAAAAAGTGGATTGAGTGACTCAAGTCCAAAAACATGGAAGAGTTTGGATTAAAATAACACAATTTAAAAAATAAATGGTCAAGACCAAAAAACAAGTTTGGATTAATGACTTATAAACGTAGAAAAGTTTGAATTAATTGAGTGACTCAATTATAATTTTAAAACGAATAATTCAATTGTAAACTTATTAATAATACAATATTGTTTGAATTCGCATCATCAAACTCGCACATATTTTACAAAACAGTGATGTTCGAACTCGAAAATATTAAGAAGAAACATATTACCCTTGACTACTTAGGTATTTTTTGAATTCAGACGTGGAAAGTATTTAGAACTAGGGAAGATAATGGTAAAATTGTTTTTAATAAAAGAAAACGCTTTGATACACAAGCCTTTTAATTTTAGGGTTTGGGGTTTTAGGTTAGGGTTTAGGGGTTTAGTGCGTAGAGTGTAGAATTTAAGGTTTACTGTTAGAATTTAGAGTTTAGGGTTTAGGGTTTATGGTTTCAGTTTTAGGGTTGGTTTATGATTTAGGTTTTAAATTTGGCTTAAACCAAAAAAACAACCCTCAAACTATGTTTTTTCTGCTTTTGGCCCTTAAACTATCATTTTTGGTCACTTTAAGTCCGTAAACTATTTTTTGGTCAAAATAAGTACCTAAACTATGTCATTTTTCTTCTTTTAGTCCCCAAAACTATCAATTGGTCAAAAAATCTTTATGATTTGTCAACATCTTATTAGTCGAAATAATTTTCTTTTGACTTAAATAACTATTAGACTTAAAATGACCAGAAATGATAGTTTATGGGCTTATTTTGATATATGATATTTTAAAATTTAAAAAAACATAAATATTTATATATGTTAGAAAAGCTTATAAAATGATATTTTTGTAACTATGGACTTAAAATGACCAAAAATGATAGTTTAAGGGCTTATTTTGCCTAAATCATAGTTTAGGGACTTAAAGTGACCGCAAATCATAGTTTAAGTGCCTATTTTGCCCAAATCATAGTTTAAGGGTCAAAAGCAGGAAAAATGCATAATTTGATGGTTGTTTTTTGGTTTAAGCCTTTAAATTTTATAGAAAGGTTGTGTAATTTTTTTTTACTAAGCTTATGTATCAAAATATAACCCTTTAATAAAACTTTTAAGTTGAGATAATCGTAAAATTGTTTTTAACTCCTCCAAAAATATATTTCATTGTTAGTTTTTAAATTTAAATCTTTAAATGACTATCTCAATATATAATGTAGAATTTCGTTATTGTTTGCATTTTTTGTAGATCTTATTTTTACGAAATCAAATATTGCACGTTATTTGCAATTTCTTTAAGAGAAATCAAATCTAGCGGTTATCATCCTTCGGATGAAAATGAGTATGAGAAGTAATTAGATCGTTCTTTAAAAGAAATCAAATCAAACGGCATAATTTGTATATTTATTAGAATACAACATGATCGTATTTTACAACTTAAATATGAACTAATTAACAAAAAAAATATTTGCATAATTTGTCAAAGATGTCAACAATTTATTTCTTAGCTCTCTTAGATTGTTTACTTTTGGCTCCCCTAGATTGCTCATATTTGGTTTCCTTAGATTGTTCGCGTCAACAGCGGTCGTACTTTCTGGAAAGCTCAAACTCTTATATGATTTATGTATTTTCTTTATATTTTTTATATTTTCTATCGATAATCTGAATTTGTACCCCTTAAAATTTTATACTCTTAAATTTTTAATATAGTTTGTTCTCTGTAAGTTTAATACGTGGACATCATTTATAGTCGTGTTAAATCTATTTGAAGATTTCATAACAAGATAAATTTCCAAGTCATATCAAGGATTTATTGGATACCAATTAAAGTCGAAGGGTCTATTTATATGTAATAAGTATAACGACTTATTTAAATAAATAACAAAACTTAAGAGCTCATTTTGGTACTAGTAAATGTTTAAGGGCTTATTTTGATATAATATAAAAGTATAAGAACTTAATTAAATCAAGTAACAAAGTTTAAAGGACATTGTTTAATACGTTAGCCTTTCATTTAAATTATTCTATTGGAATTGAAAAAAAATGGTAAATTTAGTTTAAAGTATAAAATTTAGTCGGATATTCTATTAGAATTTGTATATCGACATTTTTTTAATAAAATTGCATTTGTATTAAATTTATCATTTATGAGTTATTATTTAATAAAATATACGTGTCTTTCTAATTGAAACATTTTATTAAATTGAAATAAATATTTTAAAGGATAAAAATATATATGATTCTCAATTTTTTTTTAAAAATGTAAGAATTAGAATTCGTTTCTACTCCATATTTATCTTATCTATATATTTATTTTTATTTTCCCTGCAAAATATTTTAACTGAAAATCTGGATTTTCGACGTAACCCTCAACTTGTGAAGAATAATATTTGCCACTTCCTCGAAAAATTATTAAATAGACTCGGCTCACCACTTTATCCGTAGTCTAATTTAATAAGGTCCATTTATGTCATTTTTTTCAAGGTGAATCTTTACCTCTTTCTTATATGTCTATAAAATATATGTGGTTATTTAGAAGTTAAAATGACATGAATAGACCTTATTGACTGAGACTTCAAATGACGTGGTGAGTCAGGTCCGTCTAATAATTTTTTTATTTTCACTGAAGCCAATGCCATTTTTATGTGTGAACCAGTGAAGGAAAGATCCATGAAACATGCCTATAATGTCTATATATATGAACCAAAAAAAAAATCAACAAAACTTTTTGTATTATTTGTATTAAAATCATGCAAGGGTTTATGGTATTAATTTTAGTATAACTTATGCCATTATTTTATAATTTATATTCGAGATTTATAACTATTCTTTTCAATAATAGTATTTTTCGAATTTGAATATGACTTTTTTGTTGAAAATGTAATATCTTAACGTTACACTTAACCTAGATGATAGGGGTTTATGGTTTTTAATTGAAGGGAAGGTGCCCTAACTCTAAGGAAAGTGCATTGAAACTTCCTTTTGTCTTAAATAATGCAACGAAAGAACCAATGCAAAGTCACCTCAATATGTTTTTACATTTCCTTTTATTGCAATAGTGTGCCACTTAAATCACATCACTTAATCATTTTATTTTTTTTTAAATTAAGAACGATAAACTAAATTTTATTAAAAATAAGAGAATGTACAATATGAATAACACAACACAACTTATCGAAAAAAGATTTGAAGATTAAGTCCTTCAAAAATTCTCTAGGATAAATCTCAAATACGTGAACAAAACCGATATATTTATTGGAAAAAAACCTCAAAAATCATAAATAATAGTCATTATCTCGATCCAACAGATAAATCACATCATTCAATCACTTTATTTAAAAAAAAATCAGCATCATTTTCAATATTTATTTGGTCCCTAAAAAGGGAACGCTAGTTTTGAGGTGTGGAGTCTTTGGATTTGTTGTCCTATTGAAATGAATGTAGTCATGATATAAATGTTATGTGTCTATTCGTTTTAAAATTATCCTACTTTAACTTTAAGTTTCATTATATATAGATCTAGTCTAGATTTTATTTGAATTTAGTCAAATATATTACAGTTCTTTGAGGAGAATTTAGGAGGGTCGATAAGGGTCATGACCTTAATGCAATTTTAAATTGTATTGTAGCTTCCTTAAAAATAATAAAATTATGATTTAATTATTTTAAAATGTATAAAATCAGAAGCCAATACAGTGATAAAAATATATCTCAAATTTAGCCCTCTAGAGGGATTTCTTTTTTGGCTTTGTCGCTGCTGATTATCAGTCTATCATCAATTATAATGATTGATTCTCATTATATTTATTTGAATTTATTATTTTTGGTTATAATTTAACTTAGAAAAACCTTTTAAAGTTCTGAATAATTTTTTGCTTCCTCGATAATTGAAATCAAATCAAACAAAAATCATTTTACCACTTTAAAATCTCAAAAATAAATGTTTAAATAAAATTTTAAATGGACATATTATGTGAAAGAATGGGTTTAATTTAAAAAAAACCTACCATAACAAATAAAAAATCACTAAAAACCGAACTAATTCGACTGAACCAATACATAACTTTAAAACAAACTAAAAAAGTATATTCAGTCGTTTAATTTCTGACAGGTGTTTAGTGCATTGGTAAGACAAGTTTTAAGGAGAAAATGCATTTTCAAACTTTAGATAAGGTATAAATAGATGCTATAGTAATATGTATAATTTGGTTGCAATTATTGGGTAAAGTCTACACTAAAGTTATTTATTAATAGGGCCCAACACCAAGCTAAAATCCACCGCAAACCCATATCAATGTTGTCACATAGCCGGGCATAGAGAGAAGCAGGGCGCCCAAAACGACATGAAAGGGTATGAAAATGGCCATCTCTATATATACATACATACATAGATACATTATCTTATGATTTTCCCTATTTCCCCCTTTTCACCCTAAACTAAAATAAACATTTCCGTTGGAATCCGACCAAATATGTGTGTACACCCTTAGTTTCCAACCAAATATATATAGGCAAAAGTATCTATTTGGACCCTCAACTTAACCAGTTTAGTCAATTTAGTTCTTAAACTGTTAGTGCATTTTTTGAGTTAATTGCACCATATGTCACGAGACTATTCATTCTAAATTAACCCCAAACTTTTGAATGTTTCAGTTTCATCATCAAAATACGACCCTCATTTTAAATTGATCCCGAACTTTTAAATATTTCAATTTCATCATCAGATTATCAGTTGTGTCACATCATATTATTGTAAAATATAAATCAGTGTTTACATGTCAATTGACAATTTTATAATGGTTTTATTAACATGGCATATTATTAGCATATATTAATAATTTGTTGATGAAATTAGAACGTTCAAAAGTTTGAGGACCAATTTAAAATGAAAGTGATAGCTTCCGGATGAAATTAAAATGTTTAAAACTTTAGAAACCATTTTAGAATAAGGGTTATAGTTTTGAGAACGTATAATACAATTAACTATTTTTTACCCTCGAATTGACCTAAATGTGACGGAACAATAACGATATCATTAAGTGGACATCATTTATTTTCTCCTTTTTATACCATATCGTAAAAATTTTCAAAAAATAATTATTTTATCCTTATTTAAGGGTGATATCTGTAATTTTAAAAATAAAACTGACATTTTAAAGTAAAATTAACACTTAAGATTTGTCTATGTCCACTTCAAAAAATTCTTTATAGAAATTTTTGAGTGTTGACATTGTAATTTATTTTTTGTACTATTTCCACATATATCGTCACACTATATAAAGGAGGCTTTGTAATTTTTTTTAATTAAAGATTACGAAATTCCAAAAATCATATTACATCACAGTTTAACTATTAGGCTGACGTCAAACATCAATAACTTGTTTTGTCCTATTTCAAGATTCTAGGAGAAAAAAAAATAGTGTTAAAATCCTGCAAACAAATGAGAAATGGATACTGTAAATATTTGAATTTAATAGAGGAAAAGGCATAATAGAAAAAGGGTATCTCATGGGAAACACGTGTGGAACGAGAATCGAGGTTAATGGAATAATTAGTTACGACTTATTAACCTACGCTGTAATCGATAAAGAATATTTTAATATTTTCTAAATAAAATTTTGAGTTCAAATTTTATAAAAAAAAATAAAAGAAACTTATCAACCTTTAAATTCAATTTGTCTTGAATTTAATAGAAATATAATGCGTCTATCGAATATGGGTAGGAACGGAGTCAAATGAATGAGCGAGGGGACTTGGACCCTAAACCTTTTTGTTTAATTTAATTTTAGGTCCCTAATACTTTAAATGTTATCAATTAGGCATTCCTCAAATTATTTGATTTAAATACTTGTTCTAAGGTTCTCCTTCAATATTCAAAATTAGTTCTGTCACTAAAAATGAAATTCTCAACAAAAAAACTAATTAACTACAAATTGATCTTTTAAACATGGAATTTTTTATTCCTATAAAACAAAAGTGGAGAAACAGTGTTGAAAATCTATATCGTTTAATTTTATTTAAAATATTTATTTAATTATTTGATAACACGCATACACTTTACAGATAAATTATTTAACCCGATTCTGCTAAAAATAACAGCATTATCTTAAATCATATATTATCTTATATGTACAATAAAAAGATTTACTAAATTTTAATGATAAAAATTCTCGCTAATTATTAAGCTGCTGTCCAAAAGCACACATGAAAAGCATGGCTAAACAGTAGATAACTTGAATGAGTGGGATTAACACATTAACTGTCAAAAATTAACATTACAAAATGACATGCTACAAAAGAAACCCAAACTCAAGAGAAATTATTAATTGGATCTGGCTTACCATATTATTTATAATTTATCTAATAAAATTTACTTATCTCAAATTAACTTCTAAGTAACTACCTACTTTTGAGTTATATGTAGAAAAGAGGTGAAAATTCACCTTAGAAAAAAATGAGATAAAATTTTTTCATTGGATTAAACCATGAATAATATGGTGAGTCATGTCCATTTAAATTTTTTTTCGAACCCAAACACAAAAATAAATATATATTATATTATAGTATAGTATATTATATTATATTATGCAACTTCCGAGAAGTAGGGTCTTCACATGAATCCTAGTGAAATGCAGCCATAAAAATCTATTTCTCTATCTGTACATTCAATTGTCTTCAATGGCCACTCACTCTTTCCACGAAAAACCTTAATCTCTCCCCACCCTTTATATAATCCCCACCTCACTTCTCCCCTATTCACCTAACTTACACCACAAGTCATTACAACACACAGCAACACCAAGTTCTCCCTAATGGAGCTCGACATGGCGGTCGATTTCGAGGACTACTTCCCGTCGATGATGGAGACACTCGGAGCGGAGGGGTTCGTAGGCGAGCTCTGCAACGGGTTTCGGCTGCTGATGGACGGGGACCGGGGGGTTATAACGTTCGAGAGCTTGAAGAAGAACAGCCTTATACTGGGGTTGAATGACATCGGGGACGACGAGATCGTGTGCATGTTGAGTGAAGGGGATTTGGATGGAGATGGAGCATTGAACCAGGTTGAATTTTGTATTCTCATGCTTAGGTTAAGCCCTGGGTTAGTGGTGGATAACAATGGCTCAAGACAACGGGTGGAAGAATATATATGATTACGGTGTTATTATATGTATGATAATATTTTTAAAAGTAGGTTTCCTTCATCATTTCATCTTACTTAATTGTTAGGAAAGCTTGAAATTAATTCTTCAAGTTTGGAGAATTAAAGCATGGCCTTGGAGAAGAAATAAATATGAAATAATCTTTAATTCCACCATCATTTCATCTTTTTTTATTTTTTATTTCTTATTAGAAATTTAGAATTAAAAACTTTATATCTGCAGCCATTAGTGTAATTATTATAATAATAATATCAGCATATGAAAGGCACAGTAATTATTAGATTCCTCATTGCTGCAACTAAATCCAATAATGCATGCAGCAGAAGGACAAATTTACTGTCATATGTATACATTATTATATTATGATTATATATAAATATTTAAATTTATTATATATGCTTCTGTGCATATATGATATACTCATATCACAAAAGCAAAGGTAATTTCCCTCGTTTTCAACTGTGTGTTATATTAATTATAGGGGCCCCTGCTAATTAATTTTTCTACTGTATGATCAATGCCGTCCCTGGGCATGTAGGTGGGGGCAACCGCTCATGGTCTAATTTTTTTATATTATTAAATATAATAATTTATTTTTTAATATTTATTAATTAAGGGTTTATTGTTAAAAATTAATTTTTTAATATTTACAATTAGGACTCATTTTTTTAATATTTATTATTGGGGTCTACTTTAAAATTTTAATTTTTTAATATTTTATTATTAGAAATTTAATTTTTTA
This sequence comes from Hibiscus mutabilis, assembly GCA_019671005.1. Taxonomy (NCBI): domain Eukaryota; kingdom Viridiplantae; phylum Streptophyta; class Magnoliopsida; order Malvales; family Malvaceae; genus Hibiscus; species Hibiscus mutabilis. The sequence goes on along the minus strand of CM033732.1, from coordinate 1,848,631 downwards.
ATACTTATTACAGGGGCCTATTTTCTTTCCGATATTTTTTATTAAGGACATAGTCTTAAATTTAATTTTTTTAATATTTATTATTAGAGAGCTATTTTTTCTAATATTTACAATTAGAGCCCAATTTTCCCCGATATTTATTATTAGGGACATACTCTTAAAATTCAAAATTTTAATATATGTTATTAGGGATCTAGTTTTTTCCAATACTTGTTATTAGGGGCATAATTTTTTTTCACTATTTGTTATATTAGGAACATGCTCTTAATTTTTTCAATATTTGTTAGAGATTTATTTTTTCTAATATTTGTTATCATGGTCCTATTTTTAAATTTTATTTTTTAATACTTATTATTATGAGTCTAATTTTTAGATTCACCATCGAGCCACTAAAATGTCAGGAATGGCTCAATGTATGATATACAATAATATAAAATATATACTATTATTTTATTTTTTACACTGGCATTAAAATATTTTTATGAGAATTAAAGAAATTTGAAATTGGGTTTAAAATAAAATCATTAGTTATTGATGAAAATAATTTAGTTTTCTACGGTTCAATTATTTATTTTCCTAAAATGGCATGTATAGTGCGAAAATGAGGACATGGCTCTACCTGATAAGCCGTTGCGCTAGCAACTCACATATCAAAACTAAAAAATAAATAAGTCAAACGTTTAATGAAATAATCTCGAGTTAATTGCATTACACATCCTCAAATTATGATTTTTGTTTTAAATTAGTCTTTAAATATTTAAACATTCTAATTGCATCTTCAGACTATAACTTTCATTCAAAATTAGTCACCAAACTTATGATCATTTTAATTTTATTCTCAAACTATGAGTCTCTTTCCAATTGGTCCTCAAACATTTTGAATGCTCTAATTTCATCCCAAACTAAATAATCTCTAAATCATTTCTTTTTATGACTCACCCGCGTCGCACACCTAGTTTTGGTGAGTGAATCCTCCCGTGAAGGTTTTTTACATACACAAAGCCTCGGACTCGAGACTTGCTTAAGCGAGATCAAGCTACTTACCACTTGGACCAACTCATTGGTTGAAATGGAACTCTTTTTAATTTTCGATCAACCAAGAAGCATGATGTTAGACATTCGAAATTTCAATATCTCAACTTGGCCAACACAATCAAAAACGAATAATTTCAAATTAAAATCCTCCTAGAGTCCTTTATGAAATCATGATGTTTAGACTTCATATGAGAAATTTGTTTAACCTCAAATTAGGGATGGATGCATTACTTTATCTTAGGGGTCGAACAAATAAATTTTTAGGGGTGAGCTTATAAAATTTTAGAGGGCAAAAATAAATCTTCAATAAAATTTTCTAAAAATTTTCTTAAATCATATATGAATTTTAAATTTTCAGGGACGACTGCCCTACCCCTCTGTCCATCCCTGCCTCAAACGACATATATGTACATATCATTTCCAGCTACCAAGCCTACATGTTTGAAAAATTGAACAATCAGTACTTGCATGATATTATTAATAAAATCCAAAATCTTCTTAGCTATTGTCCTTTGAGTAACATGATTGTGCAATTTGTTTTTCTCCTCTTTTTTTCCCCTTTTTCCACTTATATATTCTTTGTTTTTTTTTTCAAATTTCTACCTATGGGAGAGGGAAGGAAAATTTTACTCCTAATGGGTCTTGAACCCACAACCTAAGGGAAGGGAAGAACGTCAACTGAGAGCTTTAACCACTTGCTCTAGAGTTTGTTGACATTTGTCTCTCTGTTAAATTTACAAAACTTGAAGAATATATATATATATAGGGATTAGTCACATTTTAGTTCTTGAACTTGTTCATATTTTTCATGTTGGTACCTAATATTTTTTTGGTGTTCGTTAGTATATAAATTTCTCTATTTTTCGTTAATTAGTGCCAAAACTTTTGAAATTAAAATCCCATTGAATCCTGTAAATAAATGTTGGAATAAGTGGTTAAACTTTTTGTTGGCATCCTTTCCTCTTCTTAGATTTTGAATTCAATATTTTGTAGGAACATTTTTCCCTTCTCCTTCCCTAAATTGTAGATTTGCTAAAAAAATTCCCATAAATCCTTTATGAAATCATTGTGTTTAGACTTCACGTTAGAAATTTATTTCACCTCAAACAAATATATTTTTATTCTAAATCTGGAACTTAATCTTAAATTTCAAATTAAATATTTAAACTTTAAAATTGATAGATTTATGCAAACTAAAGTTTATATAATTTTTTTGTATAACCACATGTATCTGACTTATAGCCGACTAATTCGAATCGAATTTTGCAGAGACTCGTTATGAGATACCCCTCTCAACCCTGTTTTTTCTATTCACCAACGTCAGAATTAGAACCCTTGACTTTCCTTAAGAAATCTAGTGCCTCATCCCGTATTCCCGCTAGACCAAATAGTTGTTATTTTATACAACCTGTTTTTTTAACAACATTAAATTCCTTGCAAGTTTATAAACAACAATCAAATGATTATTTTTTTAATTATAGGACAAAATCAAACCTTAAAAAGGGAAAATATACAAGTAAAAAAATAGCATATCAGAATATGAAAGGTACAATACATTATTAAATCTCTGCAACTAAATCCAGTTATGCATAACAACAAGGAGACACATTTACTGTATGTCATAAATTAGAGCCCCTAGTCAATTAATGTATGTACTGCATAATATAAATAATATAAAATATTTGTTTACTTTTTTGCCACTGGAATTAAAATATATTTTACGAGAGGATACAAATTTAAATTTTAAAAATGATATTATTAAAAGTAACAATTATGAACATAAACATATACATATAGAATAATACTTTTATGATGGTTAGAGAAAAACGAAGTTAGGGATGAAATCATTAGTCGATGTGGAAACGAGGTCAAGGCAACTAATAAGCTTTGGTGCATGTAACTCATATCGAAATGTAGAAATTAAAAAATTGGAATATGTTACATAAAATCTCTAAATCATTTCATATTTCAAAAACATCTGTTTTTTTTTTATTTTTACTTTTAGGATAAAGTATACAAATTATCATCAGACTAAGTAAAATGATCTTTTTGATCACTGAAATTTCATAAATTATAAAAATACTCATTAAACTTTTGAATTGTTACAAACTGGTCATAGAATTTTATCAAACTATTACATATAATTATTAAAAATTTATCAAATTATTACAAAATATTTTTTAAATTTATCAAAATCTAATTATTTTGTAACTTTCGAAACTTCAACAACTAAAAATACATTTTTTTACTTAACTTAATGACCATTTGTGTCTTTACTCTACTTTTATTGTTGTTTTACATATCACTTCACATTAGGGATGGCAACCACCTACCCACTACCCACGACGGATACCATTTTTTAAATCTACACCCGCTCAAGCGGATACATTCTTAAATTCATCCCCATACCCACTACCTAACTGGGTGTCCACCGCCCAATCCGTACCCATTTGGCAAGCCGCTACTAATATCGAATTATATAAAAATAAACCATAAACTTGTGTAAAGAAGAGTAAAACTTCGCATATTTTATTGATTTATAAAGTGCATATATATATAAATTACATTTATACTTGTATAAATTTAACTACAACTAACTAACTATAGCTAACTTAACTAAAGCACATTTATGCCGGTATAAATTTTACTTGAATACATTCAACTAACTAATGGTGGTAGACAATTATAAAAAATGTTTATATCCTAAGATTTGGTTAAATTATAAGGCACATCTTTTAAAATCTTAGGGTTTACAGAATAGGTTGTGAACTTATTCCTAAAGTCATAATGGTCCATAATTCATATGGTGGGTAGTCAGTGGGCGGGACGGGCGGATGTGGGGTGGGGCGGGTGGATGCGAGCGGATATGGTGCGGGTAAGTTCTAAAATTCATCACCTACCCACGGCGGGTATAAATTTTTACATCCACACCCGCCCACTACCCACGAAACTCATATCCATCCCCACCTCAACTGGGGCGGTACAGAATCTACAAAATTGTACCCGTCTGCCATCCTTACTTCACATCATTATAAAAAACTTTCATTGTTTTAAATAATAATAACATTCTTTTTGTTGCATAGGACCATTGGGTGTTTACTTTTTATAATTAGACAATTGCTTTAATTGGTTGAATGGATAACAATCCACTTTCATCTTGTGTAGATTCAAATCTTAATATTTTTGTTGAAAATAAAAAAAATACCACTATATTATATTAAAAATAAATAAATTGTCATCAGAATTCAAAAGTCTCCTCGGATCTTTTCGAAGTGACTATGCGTGTTTAAACTTCAAGTGAGGAATTTATTACACCACAACAGACAATATACATGTGTGTGATCATTTCCAGCTTCCATGCATACATGCATGTGGGGACAAACATTAATTGAACAATTAGTACTTTCTATGATATTATTGATGAAATCCAAACCCTCATGACTGTTTTCCTTTGAACAAAACATTTTTGCTCTTTATTATCACTTGTCCCCTATTACTGCTGTTGTCCCCATTTTTTCCTTCAATTTCCATGCAAACAGCCAACTGTTTGTTATCTTGTTTTTGTTAACAACGTGAGTTATATTTGTCTGTCTCCCCTTGCCATTTTTCTTGTTCATTGTGTAACAACGGGTTTTACCCGTTACGAAAAATAGAATGTTTTAAAATAAAAAAATGTGTTTTTACGGAGTCGAAAGAGATGATACTCAGAGACCGTGATAATGCTCTCGACAGAATACTGTAAAATTGAAAAATATGGAAAATGGGAAATTTGTGGGAAATGGATGAAAAATATGAAAAAAGGATGGAAAATGAATGGATGGAGTCGCCACCGGCCACTTTGGCAAGCCGGACACTGTTAAAAGGTAACCAGAGATTCAAAATGTTTGGGTTCGGGAGTCGGTTACGCGTGGGGAAGGATTAGCACCCACACAACGCCCAAAATTGATACATCGTTGATTTGGTGTTGTCGTTGCAAGAAAATAAAAATTCAAATTTTAATTTAAAATTTAATCCCCAAAAAAAGAAAACGGTCTAAGGAGAACATTTCCTTATTTACGAAACCGAGAAAGATGACACCTGAATGAGTCAAGATGTCACTTCTTAGTCGGATTCCGAAATAAAGTGGAAAATATTCCCTTAAATGAACCGAGTTTAAAAAAATATATCCGAAGTAAAATAAGCAAAAAATATATACAAGTTTAATAATATAATATACATATAAAATATAATGAACATATATTATATAGTAAAATAAAAAAAACAATAATGTACATAATCTTATAATATACGTATAAAACATAAATTAATATAGTATTCATTAATAAAAATAATTATAAAAATGCTAATAAATATATTAATATATAAATAATAATTATAATAAAATATAAAAATATACTATACATATAATATATAAAACTATATAATATACATATATATAATACTGTATGCATAATAATATACTATAATAATAATAATAATGATAATATACATATATTATATATAAATATACAACATAATAAAATATATATACAATATACTATAGGTAGGAAATAAAAAATATATACATACATGTAATAATAATTATTATTATAATAATAATGATAAAATAAATAAATGAAATGACTAAAAATAAAAAATAAAAAATAAAAAACAGAAACTTTAAAAACTAAAAAGAACGAAATTGAAAGAAAATGAAAATGGAAGGGATTGCGAGGCGAATTAAAAGAAAACAGTGGGGTTAAATGGATAAATATCCCTTTTAAAACTGATTTTATTGGATTTCAGGATCGAACTGCGAAACATTTGAACGTTTAAGGGACTGAAGTAGTCATTTTACCATGGGGAATGATCGAAATGCAATTTATCCATTTTAAAAAATGCGCGGGTCTTTAGCTGGGTCGGGTTGATATTCGGGTAAAGGCAGCAAAACGGCGTCGTTTTAGATTGGCTATAAAATGGGTAATTTTGGCCAAAAAAAAATCAGTTTGTGATGTTTTTTTTTAAAAAAAATCTGAAAACCTCTCAAATAAGCTCTCCCCTTTCTCTGCCGGAGGGAGTGGCCGGTCGCCGCCGTCGCCGCCGCCGCCGTGGTCCGCCGGTCACCGGCGGCGGCCGGCGAATTCAACTTTCACCTTTCCAACTCCGCTCGACGCTCCGAGTTCAAATCCAATGGTGGATTTTGCGAAAAATAATCCAAGGTACATATACAAGAGAAACCGAAAGGTTTTTTACTATATTTTGAATATATTTTTTTACCTTCTTCCCTTCGAATCTGTCTTCTTTTTTTATATTCGAACTCAAGCCCTTATTTTTTGAACAGAAGTAACCCTTTTTTTATATATTCGAATCTGTCTTCTACAAAATCTCCAAAAAAAACCCTCCCTACATTCGATTCTTGTTGGGTTTTTTATACCCGTTTGGATACATGCATTATGTGAAGAGACTAACAATTTGCTCTGAACTTTGGCCACGTAAAGGGCGGTGGAGATAACCGGTGGTGCCGAGCGTGGCGGCCACGCGCGCGGAGATTGGTTAAAGGCAGAGGTGCGGCGGCTGAAGCAAGTAGGAATGTTAGGTTTATTTTTTAGGGTTTTGGGGGATGAGGGTAGTTTTGTAATTAAGATTAATTTGTTTCAGATGGGTTTTAATTGATATTGGGTTAAATTAGATGTAATGGGCTTGGGGTATGTGTATTTTAAAATGGGCTCAAAGGCCCGGACTAAAAATGGTAATGACACATTGTATAGCTATCCATAGGAAATTAGAAATGGTTAGACATTTGTTAAGCGGTATATGAAATAAGATATACACAAGAGACCAAATTTAATGTCGTTCGGCCTTGCCTACAGAGGAGAAAAACGAATAATTTACTATCAACGTAGAGAACACGAGGAGGACGAATACTTACTATCACACGTAATCATATAACCCAGCGTATCCAAATATACTCTTTTGAACAATACTCATCTCTATTACAACATAGCCATTATAATTGTGGAGATCCTCTTCTTTCTCATATATTTTCTCATAATTTTATAGATTAAATAAGGTATATATTTGTATACTCAAATACTTAATTATCAATAAATTTTAGTTAATAAATTTTTTTATCTAATATAAATATTTACTCATTAAAATAAATTTTTATCGTTAATTATTTTTTTACCATTAAAATTACAATAATATTTAACTTAATTATTAATTAAAATTTAATTCAAAATATAACGGAAATTACTATGGAAGATGTAGGCGTTGAAATTTGCAGAATGATCAGATAGTTGTTACTGCATTTATTTGTCATGGGACATACGTAAGACAGCGAGGAAACCAGCTTAATCATGTTCCCGGTGAATCAATGGCAGCCAACTTCTACCTGCTCAATACGTTCATAAATCACCTGGTTAAAAGCACCAACAACAAGATGGTTTAACCGCACGAGAAATTAGGCCGTTTAAATAAAATTAAAACTTTAAATTTTAATATTATGAGTGAATAAAATTAATTAATAAATCAAATTACAATGACTAAAAAAGCCCTGGTTAAAAGTAACGTGGATTGCTGCTCTTCATTACCACAGTGAAGAGAAGTCATGTCAGCTTTAACTCGAAAAGATTTCAACGTTGGTTTAATTAAGTGGTGGTGAGGGTCATAGCTCTGTGTACGGTGGTTGTCTAGCTGATGCCACCGAACGAAATACTTAAAATTTTTATATGGATATTTTATATTTTACGTTTGAAAATTCTTAAATGAATGTTACGTGTATGCATCGATCGCTAATTTATAATTTAAAATTTTTACCATTAATCTTCAATCATTCTCAACCGTAGGATTGATGCCTCTTCATAAACAAAAGGGTAAACTACCTCTAAAGTCACTAAACTATTAGTGTGATTCTATTTTAACCATCAAACTATGAATTTTTTCAATTAAATCACTTAACTATTTAAAAGCCACTTCCATGTCTCTAAGACTGGTTCAAGTTGTTGGTTCCCTCAACTTCGTACCTTTACTTAGTACTTTTGTATCATTTGTAAACTATTGGATGTTTATATAGGTTGCATCTTGCAATCAATTTTACATTTTGATTTCTTGTATAGTAACCAATTGGTTTGATGATTGTATTTTCACTGATTGGTGTCTATAATTTATGTTATTTAGATTCGAAATTAATGTCAAATATAAATTTGTTCTGTACAGAAATATGTTCAATTTTTATTTTCATATATCCTAATTCGTTGGACAAATTTATTTTATTTTATTCAAATTATAATTTTAAAATAAATTGTAATTTTTCATATATTTTTAAAAGTTTTCTGATTTTTCCTATTTTTTGAATATTACATAGAAATATTGAAAATGCCAAAAATAAAACTTTAGTTACAGTTGAGGGGTCAAATGTGATATTTTTCATTAATTTTAACATGCTATGTTACCCCTTAACGACAACAAACAACGCAGTGTCCATTTTATAACAAAATACTAGGTTTAATGTCTATTTTGTAACATTTAAAAGTTAAATCACCAAAATAAATATTTTAAGATGATTTAGTGATCATCTTGTAACTGCACCCTGTTTGATAATGCAATCGACGTTTGACTATAGTGACGCATATCAATGTGTAGCATTTACCGTAAGGTCGTCCTTTAAATTCAACTATACACTATGCTAGATGCAACCACTCTCCCATACATGTATCCTCATAGTAATATCCCTCTAACTATTTTCCATTGAATACTTAAAATGTAAATTGCTATAACAAGTGAGAAAAGCTTTAAGCACACATTTCATTGAGAGTATTAAAAGGATAGTCGCACTCTTTAAAAATGTTATACTTTTATATATGTTAAAAAAGTCTGCACTTCTAGCATAAAATTATGTGTCTGCCCTTGAACTCAGTAATACAAGTTCCCTTGAGTAAGCTACTAATGCCCTAGCAAATGAGTTGTAACATGGGATCAAATCTTCTTGATATCATTTGTCCTGAATCCTTATTGGGTATACATTGGCAAAAGAACCTTCAATAGGAGGGTACCAATGGAGATTCTAACATTTTCCCTTTAGTGTGCCCAATAAAGTTGCAATGGGTTATAACCGAATTAATCGATCAAATCAAAATTTTATCTACTTAACTGATCGGTCATGGAAGTGTTCAGTCAGTAAGCGGTTAAAGATATTTTCAAAGTTCAATTATTAACGAATTCAGTTCGAAATCAATTAATTAATTGAATTAATCAAAATTTTAATATAGAGCTAGTATATTTTGAAATTTAATCTCAAATTTCATGAATGATTTGTAATGTTTAAAACTGCTTAAATTGCTATTTTGAATCAAAACTAAAAAATTTTAGAAAAAAATTAGTTAATTTAAAAATTGACTGAATTATCCGAACATAATTTAGTTTAGATAATTAATTTTTATAATAAAAAGTTCAATTTGATTAATGGTTAAAAATTATGGTAATTCGGTTGATTTAATTTTGAATAATAAACAAAATCGATTGTTTGAACACTCTGGTATAGTCAGGTCGTCTCGGATGGAGAGCAACATGAGTGCCCGCTCAGGGCCCCACCTTTTACCTTTACAACTTCAATAATTTCTCAAGCGATAATATTGTAAGTTAGTGGTTGCCCCCTTATTGTTTTAATTGTATTTTAGAGTATTTTTTAAACAAAACAATGAAAATAATGGTTTGCTAACGAAATATTAAATTAACTATTCAAAGTAATAGAATATACTTTTGTTCTATATGACTCATTTTTAAATTTTTGCTCAGAACCCAAAAATATCTAAAACGACTCTAGATCTAGTATAGGATGAAAACCGTAATTTCAATATGACCCAAGCCTTACAGCAAAGTTTGTGGATAATGACAACCTTGTATAACGGAGAGATTAAACCAGTTTTGAACACATTATTATTAGTATTCTGTCATAAATTATATATATATATATATGGTATTATTCTAGGCAAATCTTGACTAATTAAGATTCATTAGCTACTAATTAAAATATGATCGAAAATAACTATGAATCTAAAACTAATTTGCTACCATTAAAAAAGTGCATATCCCACTCCCCAATCAATTATATCATAAAGAAAAATATTATAACATCAACATGATATCTCTTAAAATATGTAAAATTAAAGTACAATACATAATTTATTATTGAAACACACCATAATTAAAATCTTGACTTAAGGTAACCAATGGTGAGGATTAGACACTGAAGAACAATTTATTTATATAAAAGCGAGGAAGAAACAAGAAGTTATGTGCGTAGAAAATTGCTGTGGGGGGCTCACACCACATCACTCTTTGAAAATATTAATTGGGCAAATTGGTGTTTCCTAAAAAAAGTCTATATGCAAAGAACCCCCCTTATCCCCATTCTCCTCCACATATTCCCCTCCCCTATCTTCACACATTAATATATATATATATATATATTATGAATCATATGATACATTGACGGTAGAGTTTATTATTATGCAAGTGGAATTAGAAATCGAATTTATCGGTAGAGTGTTTTATTCTCGTCTGAGCATAAAGAAATTTTAAAATTTGTAGTCACTGTCTATTGTTATAAAGGCAAACAGAACGCCATGGATTAATCATTAGATTCGCTCCAGTGAAGAAACCAAAAGAAACTAAAATATACACACGATGATTTTAAAATCAACGAGTGATCTCACTAAAAAAAAAATCATCTTAAAAGATTTAAATATTTATAAAATATATATTTTATTAAAGAATTAAAAAATATATAAACAGATATTATATCGTTTCTTTAAAATTATTAAAAGACACGATGATTTCTTAGTTTTAATTATAAAATTAAAGAAAAAAATTCCAGTGTCAGTTTATCAAATCAAACATGTATATTCACAAACTATTAGGTTGACTTTCAATCCGCAAAACCATCCTTTAATTGTGTGCCACATAGGTATCTTCACGTGATGTTTGCCACGTCATCAAAACCTTCCCCTAATAATTTTAAATCTACTGAAAACGAAAAATAAAATGAAATGAAATAAATTTTCGTCACCTAAAAACACTCGTGAATGATGCTCCACTCCGGAAACAGGAGCCCACAAATCCATTCTTGCCCATACATTTGAATATTTTAAATTCATTCCTAAATTATGATATTCATTTTAAATTGATCTTTAAATTTTTAAATATTTTATTTTTATCCTCAAATTATAAATCTTATTTTAAATTAGTTCTTAAACTTTTAAATATTTAAATTGCATCCTCGAATTATTGTTTATGTCTCATCGTATTTATTATATAATACACATAAGTGTTTACATGACACAATATTTTTTTATAAAAAACTATTAACATGTAATATAATTAGCATGTACCGTAAATTTAAAGATGAATTGAAATATTTAAAAATTTAAAAACTAATTTAGAATGAGAGTTATAGTTTGAGGATGTTATTTAAATATTTAAAAATTTATAAACCAATTTAAAATAAGTGTTATAACTTAAAGATAAAATTAAAATATTTAAAAGTTTAATAAATGATTTAAAAAGAGTGTTATATATCGAAGATGAAAGGATAATGTTGTTAGGTTTTCTTTATTTCTTTTGAATAAAAAGATATTATGTCCAAAATTGCAAATAAAGGAGGAGATGGATAAGGAGATAAAAAGGCATGGATAAACCGTAAGGTGGGTCCCATCCCATTATGCCACATCATCAAAATTATGGGGTTTAGGTGTGGTTCACGTGGCTCCTGGCGCTGCCATGGTTTCAATTCGTCCACGTAGGATAGATTTGCAGAATCTGCCATATTATGAACCCAATCTTCAATCTTCTAGGTTTTAGAAAAATATATATTTCACCCACCACGGTCTTCCACGTGGCACCCAACCAACATCCAGCTAACACGTCCTCCTCCTATGTACACATCACCACTGTCAAGATCACATTTATATTATATCACAAATTAATCGAAATTTTCAATTGAATCATTTTAAAAAAATAAATAATATTATTGTTTTTAAAATTTGAAAATAGAATAAATTAAATATTATTATATCATAAATTAAGGGTTAAACTTGAGGTTGAGAGATTTGTAATTCTGTGTACAGATTCTTTATCACTATATTTATAATCATTTGTTGAATAAATTTTAATAATTATATTTTTAATATGAAATACTTTTATTTATTTATATCGTGATAGTGACATACTTGTTACAATTTTTTGTCATAAAAAGCATTATTGCTATTTATTTTTCTAATAATTTACAATTATAATTAATGATCATAATACACGAAACTGATACTTAAATCTGGAAATATATATTAAATTTGAATATTGCAAATTGAAGAAAAAAATAGACAGTTTTTTTTTTATTTCGAGATTTAACTTAGATTTCGAAATAATCAGTAAAGGAACACCTTAAATTACAGAACTCTCCTTTGCGCGTTTTAAACAGTAAAAAGGTAGAGGGGCGTGGCTGGTTTGGGCTCAATACTTCGATTTCATTTTATCTGACATCAGATAAAGTTTTTTCAGGAAAAGAAAAGAAAAGAAAAGGAAATGAGGAAGTGTGAACTATGCGGAGGTTTAGCTCGAATGCACTGCGAATCGGACCAAGCGAACCTATGTTGGGACTGCGACTTCAAGGTTCACGGAGCCAACTTCCTCGTGGCTAAGCACACACGAACCCTCCTCTGCGACGTCTGTCAAAACCCAACTCCCTGGCTCGCCTCCGGTCAACATCTCAGCCCTGCTGTCTCCGTTTGCGAGTCCTGCGTCGCCAACAACGATAATTCTTGCGAAGTGACGGCGGAGTCGGAAGAGTCATCGGAGGCTAACTATGACGAAGAAGAAGAGGAAGATTACGACGACGAAGAAGAAGTAGAAGAAGATGCAGAGAATCAGGTGGTTCCATGGTCAGGGGATTCTTCTTCTTTCTCGATGACGAAGTCAATGGCTAGCTCGGATTCTTCGAGTAGTGCTGAAGGCGGTGACTGCGCCGGTTTGGGGGTGAAGAGGAGGAGAAGAAATCTTAGTTTTTGCTCTGAGGTATGTTTTTGTTTCCTTTGCTCTGTTGTTGTTTGGCCTTTTTATTATATTCATCTTCATAAGTATGATAAATTTCCTTTTTCAAGAATGAGCTTTGAATCTGAAAATGTTTAATTTAGAATCTGGGTGTTCCAGTTTATGAGTTAAGATTCAAAATTTCTTTTTGTCTGAATGTTTTTGACATGCATTTTCTGAGTAACCAAACAGGGTGTTTTTTCAACATGGTGAAATCGCTTCTTCTTTTTCGATACGAATGCAGGATGAGATTGCGTGCACCTCATCTCACGTAGGCTCAGGGGGGACATCCAATGGAGAAACATCATCCACATCGAGATTAGCTGAAGTTAATCGCTCAGCTAGGAATCAAGATCATGACGAAACACTTCAAAAGCACATGATTATCGCTGATGGTGATGCATCATCTACGATCATTGGGATCTGCAGGCTGAGCAGAGATCAAAGCCGTTAGATTTTACCTCATCTAATTATCTTATTATATCCTAATCTACACAATACAATTCTTCTTCTTTTTCGAAATGTTTCAATATTCTTGACATAAAAATCCTTCTTTTGGTACATTTAAGACTTTATCTTCAACTTTGGAATGGTTGCAATTCCCTTTTCATGGTTATATTTTTCATATTGTAATTATTCTAATAAAAGACCAACTTGTGTCTATGTACAAATAATGCAAAGATATTTGAAAAATATATAATTAACAACTTTTTTTATAAAAAGATATTTAGGTTGTGATGAGGGACCATATCTCTTAAGTAATGTTAGATGTTTAAATCTTAATATTGTGAATAAAACAAATCGAGTTAGAAGGGTCGTTCTTATAATAAACATTTATTGCAGTTGATCTGAATTAGTCGGTCAATGAATTAAATATAGATGATTCAAACACTAAAAACATTGAATTCTTAATAGTAATCTATTGATAAGATATTTACTCCTCCTCCACATCTTTTGTTTAATAGCCGGTGTAATAAAAATGTTAAAATACCATCATCATCTCTAAGTTTGTAATGATCATAAAATATGAACTATATAGGATGGATTATTAAAATAATATAAATTTGGGTTTTTTTAAATAACATTTTACAAGATTGTTTTAAAATTAAACGATTTGGGTTTTTTTTATTGTGTATGTATTTGTGAAATTAAAAAAAATCATAGGTAAAGTAAGGCGACTAACCTACCAATAAAATACAAATATATAGAATATAAAAAAGAAAACATGATGTGAAATTTGAATAAAATAAACTTTGATTTGCGAAACTTGTGGCTAATTAGGGTTATATGAATTAAAAATATTGTGCATGGTGCCTAGAAAACGAAACTCCATTCAAAGCCACCATAAATAGACAGATAGATAAAGTGTAGATGAATATTAATTAAGTGATAATAAAAAAGAAATCAACTTGCAGAACTCCATGTGGATTAACTTGAATTATTAGATGTATCCATTTTTTAAAATCCGTTTGAAGATATATTTTTTATTTTTTAAACAAGATCTTTTAATATACTATGACTACGTTACACTCCGATTATGTCTGAAACAATTATTTTTCAAAGAAAATATTTTGATATATATGATGTTTAAACTTTAATTTACATAAATTTATTAATTTTAAGATTTAAAGTTTTAGTTAGAGTTTAGACTTCATATGGTCTTTGTTTGTGCATGCCAAAAGTAACACTAAAAACACCATGCTTTGATTGCACAGCAACTTGTCAAGAGCTATGGGAGATCAACCTTATCTCCTCTATGGAACTAAAGGCTTTTGAACTCTTGAACTGGGGATTTCAAGCTTCTTATCATTGAGGCTTTTGGGTCCAAAGGGTCTTTTGCAACTTCGACGTCCCCGGGGTATGTGGGGTGTCGGGAATGGGCTCCAATCGGCTATGAAGCGTACAGAGGTGGGGGGATACGTAGAGGATCATGACAGTATGTCGGCTCGGATGTAGTCCTCGATGGTTCAATGGACAGCGAAAGCGGACTCCTCCGATAGGTCGATGACAACGTCGATTTTGAACGGACACCTGTGGTGGTGAGGGGATGATGGGTGGTTGATTCATTGTTATTCGAGAGATTTATTTTTCTTTTTTAAGGATTAGTTATAATTAAAAGAAGAAATTATTAAAAAAAATTAATTGGTCGAGTGATTAAAAATATTCATATACTTTTATTTTGTATGAATTTAAATCTTAATATTCTATAACGATTTCCAACATCGTTCTAAGGGTTTGGGTAACAATGAGCGGCTGCTAACACATTATATATTAAATTGCATTGGTGATTTGTTAAATTACTAATAATAATCAAATCGATTGCATTTTAAAGGTTTTATTTTTTTTCCTAAAAAAATCAACTGACATTATAATCTTTTGATATTTAGGTTTGTTCAGAATCATCCGATCACACGGTTGGTCAAAATCCCTAAACACAAATTTATTTCTTTTACAAGTCAATTGGGTCCTTCAGATTCTTCAACCTTTCTAAGTTGTGCCTTCAAGTCTTCAAACATTTCAATCGAATCTTTAATCAACTGGGATGAACCACATGTGGTTTTCCGTTCAAATTAATCAGGATGAATCACACACAACGGCACGACGCACAAGGTCGGTAACGATAAGCTAGATATGATCTACAGACCATACTCTCCTCAATTGAGGCATTCTTGAAAGATCCTTTTGGTTGTTAGAGCTTCCCACCAATTACGCAATCGGAAGATCTTTCAACAAGATTGATTTTTTTAAATAGTTTGAAAGTGATTATAAGGTAGTATATGTTCTACATATTCTTAACGTGTTGACAAAGCACACACCTTATAGACATAGTGATTGAACTTGGGTCACCTAGAATGAACATCATTCGTTTTTTCACTAGAATCACTTGTTGGGTTCAACAAAATTGAATTTGAATATGTATGAAATATATATATATATATATGTATATATTAAAGTTAATTTTTACTCTCTCCGTCCCATTTATTTTGTCCATTGTTGACTTTTCACACAGTTTTAGGAAAAAAGTTTGTGTAAGAAAGATGATATAAAATAATTGAAACGACAATTTTATCCTTAAAAAGTTGAATTTTGTTTTGTTGAGAAACTAAAAAAAGGGTATAAAGGTAAATGTGCCTTATAAAAATTGTTGATTTTTTCAATGAGACATTTTAAGTGGGACAATTTTAAAATACGAAATGAACATATTAAGTGGGACAGAGGGAATATATAACAACTATAAAAATAATTAATATCTTATTCAAAGGCACATTACACTCTCAAGGTGAGGACGTAAGTTCGAATCTTAGAGACGACATTATTGGAAGGGACAACCTCGCACTCCAAACATAAATAATAAGATAGGATTTGGATCATTTTTTTCGTATCGAGATTTTAGGTAAGCAACAAGATTTTTGGTATTGTATTTTAGGCCAGCATCAATTTTGTAATAATGGAATAGGTGGTCAAATCAATCAAATTATTGGATCTCATATCAATTAATTAAATTACTAGTGTAATAATTAGATAAAAATAAATAAATAAATCATATTTTTATATTTATTTTTGTTAAATTTTAAAATAAAATAAACAGTAGTCTTGAGGAATAGGTACTTTGGCCAAACATACCAACACAATATGTATGAAATATTGAACATTTACTCCAAGCTTGTGGGCGTGCCGGAGTGGTTATCGGGCATGACTAGAAATCATGTGGGCTTTGCCCGCGCAGGTTCGAATCCTGTCGGCCACGCTATGGAATTTTTTTCCCTCTTCTTTTTTTTATTCTTTCCCTTTTTTGTTAAACAAAATAAAGCCAAAAAGGAGCATCACTGATCAGCAACCAATAGAAAAGTTTGCAATGCTCAGCTTTTGCTACTACCAGACTATCAGTCCACACATCCTGCATTTCTTAATATTCCACAAACCCTTAGGTTAGGTTCCTCCATTTTCTATCAACTCATTTTCGATTTAACAACAGTTTCTTTACAAACTTTTTACATTTAGACTGAGTTTGGGTCCACTTTGTTTAGCATTTAACATGGTTTCTAGAGTTCAAATCCGAGTTAAGATTATTTGTGCGTCCCAAGTTTATATTGAAACTTTCACCTGCACTCA
The DNA here is from genome assembly GCA_019671005.1 of Hibiscus mutabilis. Lineage (NCBI taxonomy): Eukaryota > Viridiplantae > Streptophyta > Magnoliopsida > Malvales > Malvaceae > Hibiscus > Hibiscus mutabilis. Next base: position 1,831,420 of record CM033732.1, on the reverse strand, counting down.
TCAATTACAGCAGTAGCCACTAGCCAGCAGCCAGATTCTGATGATCGCCAGAACCGTTATATATGTGTGTGTATGTGTATGACTGTGTTTTGCTTCAATTTTCCTGGAAAGTGATAGCCTATATAAGCTTTGGTTACACGTTTTTCAATAGCAAACCCTAAAGGTTTACTTAATTACCTCACTCCCATTAACAGAAAGCTAGAGATACCCTCCTTGTGTCTCACCACTTTATAAAAGTAAAATTCTAAAAGAAACACAGATACAGTTGCTAGGGTTTTGTGCCCATTCTTTCCATCCTATATAGTATATATACATAATCTAAAGATTAAGGAAAACCCCTGACCCATAATCGAATCTTAGAGACAACATTGTTGGGAGAGACAATATATGATCTCGGACTCATAGATGCAAAGAAAAATGGAGCTAACATGATCAAATACAATATTCTCACAGCTCAAGAATTTTGATGGCAGCCAACACAATACCAGTATCTATAGTCTACCACTCTACATATCTTCTTCTATAATTGGCAATGGCAGCCAGTTTCGTTTACATATAGTTTCCAGGCCTTGCTTTAAAGCTTGGGACGTGCAAATCTTATGAAGCTGACATGGATTGCAGAAAGCAGAAGGATAAATTTGCAGTAATTTAGTTATAGATTAGATTATAATTAAGTTTTTATCTAAACAAAAGACAAGCTTTTTCAAAAGCTGTATTCAGAATTTGGTTTTTGGTTACACATACAGCACCAAATCAATGTAACAGTAAAACCCAAACAAAAGTCTAAAGGAAAAACAGACAGTTTCCCTGTATATATTGATTATATGCTTCTAATAAGAAAGCTTGAGTGACAAATCAACACAATTAGAAGCATTAGTATGAGAAGATTCACCACCAAGTGAAAAAGAAACTTGTTGAGGCAATTCCCATTCCTCGGAAGCTGTGGTTCTGCCATTTTTCCCTGGAAAAAATTCATACTCCATCACATAACTTCCAGTGCCAACTGAGTTTCCCTTCTTGTGAATAGCCAACACATCCACAGTCTGCCAAAACAAAATCCCAGAAAAAAGCTTACATCAAAAGAGTCCAGAGAAAAAATGCGTTTTGATTGAAGCATGATTTTCATTTACCTCATTGATGTTCTTCATTTGGCCTCCTGTTGTTGCTGCTGCGTAGGCATAAGCACTCCTTGCAGCTCTTGCACTGAATCCATTCATCTCTTCATTGGTGCGGTTCTGATTGTTTTCCAGGTTCCATCCATGGAAATCACCTTCTTTTCTGGGGAAAATTTGTCCAAATTGGTTCAATACCCCATTGCAACGCTTCTTCTGCAACATTTAGAAAAGTGATCCGGAAAGAATAGCAATAAAAGATGGCCTAGAAAAGTCTCCTTTTTTTTCCTCTCATGTTTTCTCAGGAATCAAACAGGAAAAAAAGAACACCTAAAGTACATACTACAAACAAAACAAAACCCAAAGCTCAGAAAACATTGCAGATTAAGAAAAAATAGACCTTGAAGCAAGAAGAATCACAAGGATCAGGCTTGCAATGCTGAAACTTTGGCATTGAAGAGAGCTCTTTGGAAGCCTCCACAACACCAACCTGCAAATTACCAGGAGTTCCCACCAAAACCTGACCATTAAACCCACCAAACCATCCATTTCCATCAACTCTTTGCATCATCAAACCATCTGTTTCCCCACCCCAACCCCAGAACCCTCCATTTCCACCATTGATCACCATAGGAACACCAAAGTTCGCTACACCGTGAAGCACGGGGATATTACCACAACCACCAGCTCCTCCTCCTCCTCCTCCTCCTCCTCCTATAGTTCCACAAGGGAACTGGGTTATGGTGGTTGGGGTTCTCGATTCACTCATTTTCCTTAAATGTTCGAGTTGAGCAACTCCCATGCCTCTTTGTGGCTGTTTCTTTGGGTGGGGAGCTTTCCCATTAGGTTTCCTCCCTTTGTTGCTGCTCTTCACTAACTCCATAGCTGGTTTAGTTTCGTACTCTTCAATGGGTTTTGTTGTTGGGATATCAGTGTGTGGAGTCGACAGTGTAAGTGAAGTAGCCATTAAAATAGAGGGTTTGATTTTTTTTGGCTCCTTAAATAAAAGAGAGAAAGAGAGAGAAACAAACAGAGACAAATGTTGAGGTTTTTTTTTCTGGGTTTGGCTTTTGCTTGATGATCTAAAAGGAAAGGGTTTGTTTTTATAGACAGATGGTTCTGAAAGATTTGAATTTTGTGTATACATCAATTTAATGCATATTAAAAACAAAGCTATGAGAAAACTATTAAAATAATTAGCTTAATGATAATTCATAACTTTGAACTCTGCCACCAAAATGTAAGCTTGATCCTAATGTATTCTTATTTCTCAAGAAAACAATTAGATTCTTTTTAGCGACAAATCATGTTTAAATGAGGATTATTATCTCATAGGCAGGCGGTTAAATTTTTTTGTTTCCACAAGCGTCTTAATTTTAGGGTTTAAAGTTGAGTGGTTTTAGTGTATGAGTTTAGAATTTAGGGTTCATGGTTAGAATTTACGGTTAGAATTTAGAGTTTAGGGTTATGATTTATGTTTTAAGGTAATATGGTTAGAGATTTCGGTTTTAACCTATAAACCCTAAATTTTAACCTTAAACATGAAATTATATCAACCCCTAAATTCAAAACTACTACACTTAAACCCTAAATAAAATCCCTAAACCCTAAAACTAAGACGTGTGTATAAACAAAGTTCCCACAAGTACTTGTGCATGGAATAGTTATCCAATTAAATTAAGGGTAAACTATACTGGATACCACTAAACTTTAAGTTTAGTACAGATTATACTACTGAACTAGAAATTGATATTATTTTAGCACTAAACTTTAATTTAAGCTTAAATTATACTAGTGAACCATTAAAATCGACGACATAGACGGATCTTATAGGTCCACGTGCGATCACGTGGAGAAATTTTAACAGTCCAGTGGTATAATTGAAGCATAAAATAAAGTTTAAGGTTAAAACAATATCAACTTTTAGTTTAATGATATAATCAATATTAAACATAAACTTAATGAGAAATTATATCATAAGTCCGACTCGCCATGTCATCCATGGTCCCAACTAATGAAAACCATCTATTTCATTAATTTTTTGTGTCATATTTTTACCAAGTGAATCTTCAATTATATTTATTATAAATTAAATTAAAAACAATTTTTGTCAAATGAAGATTCACTTGGCAAAAATTGACATAGAAAAATTAATAAAATAAATAGTTTTTATTGATTGAGACCATAAATAACGCGGCGAGCCAAACTTATAATATAATTTCTCAAACTTAAGAGTTATCCGCTGTGATTTACCTTAAATTAATCAAAACTAAAGAATCGCCGAGACCAAAGATAACACCAAAACCCGCCCCGAAACCGACCCGACCCGAGCTTAATATATTTTTATTCTCGATCCAATATAATAATAATATAATTTGACTTCGATCTGACCCCAAAATTTTAATAAAAAAACTCGATTAAACCCGACCTGCCCCAAAAAATTAATAAAAATATTAAATATAATATATAAAAATATAATAAATACAAATATATATTTCTAAATAAACCGGGGCGGGAAATTTCCACCCTAAATCCGAAAACGATGCGACCCGACTCCAACTTCTAAAAAACCTGTTCCAACTCGACCCAAAAACCAAAAATTCAAAAAAAAATCTAACCCTATTGAATTAGATCGGGTCGAAACTCGTTGGATTCGGATTTTTTACATCCCTACACCGGAAAAGGCCATAAAAAGATGAAAAAATAAATAAAAAAAACTCGGAAGTATCTAAAGATCTTAGTATTTATAATACCAATGATTAAAAAATAAAACAATTTCATCATGTTAGTAAATTTCTTTGTTTCTCCCATACATATGTAATAATAAAACAAAATAAAAAAGGACAAAAAGAATTCTTTCCCGGAATCAGTAAAACCCATTCCAGCCGAGAAACAGCAATCCCTATGCAGAAAATCCAGAGCAGTTCATCTAAACGCGCGTGTACAGCAAAGATTGTTCCGTAATGTTGGCAGTGTAATACACGCGCTACAGAGGGGGTGAAGTTGGAGTTAAGGTAGAATAGTACCTAGATACACGTGTCGGATACAGAGGGGCACTGATTATACCGAGAGACACGATCTGAGACTGAGACACAAAGGACGTTACATCTCCGTTTTAAGTAGTTGGGAGTGTCAGTTTTAGACAAAAGCAGCAAACCAACGTTACGGCTTTTCACTTTGGATAATTCTACTGTAATTGTCATGTATAGTAATGTACTTATTATTAATTATTAATTATTTTAATTAATTTTAAAATTTTAAAGACTAAAAATATTATTATCTTTGTTAGAATAAAAATCTTAAAAAATAGTTTTTATATTATTTTTCAGTTTTTCTTTTATTTTTTAATTCAAAAAATAATTAAACTTTTGTTATTATAATAATTCCTACTTTCACTTTAATTTAAGGGTAAAATTCACAAATGATTACTAAATTTTGATCAATTATTCAATTTGATAATTAAACTTTCAATTGCTTCAATGTTGTCATTAAACTTTTAATTTTGTTTTAATTTGGTCATTGACCCGTTAACAACTGTTAAAAGGGTGACGTGGCTGTTAAAATATTTTGTAATAACACATTTAGTCATCTACGTTTACACATTCAAATAATTTAGTCATAATTTAAAAGAAATAATAAACTTAACCCTCGTTATTGAGGGATAAAAATAAAATATTAAATTATCTCTAATTAAAAATAGGGTCAAATTAAAATAAACAACTACGACTACATAAGAATTCCAAAGCCAAATGAAGGCAACTCAGGCTAGCATTGTGTGCTGTCAATCCCAAAGGTTTCTTCCATGGTTGCTACAAACATTAGGATTCTGGTTTTTTTATTTCTTTCAGCCGCTTCTTGATAAAATACTCGAGTTTAATGCGAAACCGCTACGGGTCGAATATGTTGCAAAAGTCGAACACAATTTTGATAGTTTAGATTCATGTATAGAGCAAACGGTTCAGTATTCCATTTGAGAATTTTTAAAGCATAGCTTTTTGAGATCAAAACATTCGTTTCAATGGTGAACGGGTAAACTCTTTTCTTTCTTTCTTTTTACTTCAGCTGTTAATGGTAGTTCAAATAAAAATATCATTCAAAAAAATATTTTTATTCATTTTTAAGTTTAATGGAATGTGTATAATGCATGGTTGGCTATTTTTGATTTTTTTTTTTGTTTATTTCAGTTAATATCGGTGCAATTAATATCGGTATGCTTAAAATCTTCGGCATGGGTTGTATCTCCATAATCGTATTAAACTAAATCTTTGACAAGATAAACATTAGTTATAATTGAGGGATCAAAATAAAATATAAATCATCTCTAATTAAAATAAGGTCAAATTGAAATAATGAGGGTTAAATTTATTATTTCTTTCAAATTAGGACTAAATTCTTCGAATGTGTAAACATGGAGGACTAAATGTGTTATGATATAAAATATTTTAACAACAACATCACCCCTTTAACAGTTGTTAATGGGTCAGTGGTCTAATTGAAACAAAAATAAAAGTTTAATGTAACATTGAAGCAATTGAAAATTTGGTTACCAAATTGAATAATTGATCAAAGTTTAATGACCATTTGTGAACTTTACCCTTAAATTAAAGTGAATGTAGGAATTATTATAGTAATGAAAGTTTAATTATTTTTTCAATTAAAAAATAAAAGAAAAACTGAAAAATAATATAAAAATCATTTTAAGATTTTATTCTAAAAGGGGATAATAACACTTTCAACCCTTAAAATTTTAAAATTAATTAAAATAATTAATGGTACATTGCGATATATATAAATAGTGGTATATTACTGTACATGTCATTTACTGTAGAATTATCCATTCATTTTCATGCAAAAAAAATATGTACTCCATATACTTTAATTCTTTCCATTTCTTTAAAATTTTCGTTGTAATTCTTCCACCATTTATGTAGATTTTTTAAAAATATTTTTAATGTAATTTTAGGATAATATGTCTTTAATTCTCATAATTAATAAAAAATGCATATATATTTAAAAAAAAATCATCAACCGATCATGATCTTTAAATAAGAAACCTTAAAGTGTCTAAGCCATTAGGGTTATCATATTTTGCCAAATATATATATATAACCATCGAAGGGTTTTTGTATTTATATATTTTACCATGTTAAAATTATATTTCAATATTGGGTAAAATACACAAATAGTCATTAAACTATCTCTAAAAATACAAAACGGTTAACAAACTTTCAAAAATTACATAATGGTCATTAAACTTTATTTTTTATTACAAAATGGTCACTGGCCTTTAACTGTCGTTAGCTGGGAGACGCGATAGTTACAAAAATTTGTATAATAACATATTTAATCATCAACAATGAGGGTTAAATTAGGAATAGATTGATTAAATGTTATATTATTTAAATTTATGTAACTATCACGTCACCCAATTAACGATAATTAACAGCTCGGTGACTATTTTGTAACAAAAACTAAAATTTAATACCCATTATACAACATTTGAAAGTTTGACGACCATTTTATATTTTTAGAAATAATTTAGTGACTTTACCCTTCAATAGTTTATATAAGTTTTGATACAGTGATAAAGCATATTATATAATCTTAAATATATAATTTGTTTGTATTATGTCATATTTTATATTATGTTTTATATATAATTGTATTATAAGCTGTGGCGGAGTGAATTATGAAATATGACAAATTTTATATTATGTTTTATATAGTAAGGTTAGAATGAATTATGAAATATGACAAATTTTTGTACTATTACATTAAATATTATTAACCCTATACTTCAATAAATTAAGTGGGTCAATTTTAATATCTACTATAAAAAAAATTTAATACAATTTTAATATTTTTATATAATAAATATTTTTAAGTAGGATCAATTGCACTCTAATTTTCTCTATAGCTCCGTCTACGATTACAAGTAAAAGTTGCAAGAGAAATCATAAAGAGTAAGATTTGGTTATGACAATGTGAATCTCCCTACCTATGTTGTAGGGTTGCAATGATGGCCTCATGCATATTTTTGGAAAACCCCATAAAACAAAATAAATAAATAAGGTTGAGTCCATGTGCTAGTTTGTTGCTGTGATTGTCTTATTTGTACAAATAATAATAATAATAAGAAGAAAAAAACTTTGATACACATGTCGTGTAATAAGTAAAAAATTTTGATGCACATGCCGTGTAAACTAAAGTTTACACGTGTCTTTTAGTTTTAGGGGTTAGAGTTTTAGTTTAGGGTTTAAGGTTTAGGGGTTTAGGTTATAGGGTTTAGAATTTAAGATCAGTGTTTAGAATTTAGGGTTTAGAGTGTGGGGTTTAGTTTTTTAGGGTTAGGAATTTAGGATTTGAGTTTTTATAGTGTAAATACACAGGTTTGTGTAAAATTAATTTTACACAGCCTTTATATCAAAGTTTTACCCTAATAATAATGTATTAGGATGTGACATTAAATGTTACAAATATTCCTCTCCTTAATTTGTGTAATTATCATTGTTCTCAATCTAACGAATAGTTCTAGTAGAAAAAAATAATGTTAATATTAAAAGATTCGAATTTAAATCGTCTGTACGTATTATTAAAAAACTATTATTTTTCTAGATCATATATGGATTACTTATATTTAGGGTTGTAAATGAGACGAGACAGATCGCGGGCTATTCGAGTTCGACTTGGTCAAATTTTGACTCGATTGGACTCGACTCGAGCTCGAACTCGAACTCGGCTCGAGTTCTTAACGAGCCGAGCCGAGTTGAGCTACTTGATACCCGACTCGAAAAGCTCACGAGCTACTCGAAAATATAATATACTAAATTTTTTATTTTTTATAATTTAAAATCTAAATTCCTAAACTTAAAACCCTAAAATATAAACCCTAAACATAAGTTTTAAACCCTAAAAATCAAATCCAAAATTCTAAACCCAACAACCTAAACCTCTAAACCCTAAAATTAACAAGCTTGAGTTTACACAACTTGTGTATCAAAGTTTTTTCTTGATAGGGCTTTAAATGAGACATGATAGATGACGAGCTACTCGAGTCCGACACGGTCAAAAATCGGTCAACATTTGACTCGATTGGGCTCGAATCAAGCTCGAACTCAACTCGAGTTTTTAATGAGCCGAGTCGAGCTTAGATTTCTCAGGCTCGTTAAAAATTACTCGAGCTCAAACTCAACTCCAAATCTAAACAAGCCGAGTCGAGCTCAGCACTACTCGAGCTCGACTCGGCTCGCTTACACCCATACTTATATTAAATGATGTTGTCTTCATTTTACAATATTCAGTGTCCAAATATCTCGCTAACTATACAACCTTTTCTTTTTTAATAGTCTGATTACAAGGTAGTAGCTGTTCATATATATTCTTAATCCTTTGACAATGGGCATATACCTTATAGACAAATCAATTTAAACATGTGTCTCCTAGGATGAACACCATCTACTTTTCTTTCTTGTTGGATACTGAAAATAATGTTTTATATTAGGCAATGACAATGACTCATCCATTGCGTGTGTTCCGTTCATATATATTCAATTAAAGATAAACATTTCACATATAATTTTTAATTAAAATTTGTAATTATCCCTTCACAATAAAAGAATTACTGTAAAAAATTTACAATTTGTTAATATGAGTTTCATATAATATTTCAATGGATCTTATATAATATTAAAATTTTTAATTAATTATATTGTTCGCATATATAAATTGTTTGTAAATAAATTTACACGAGCATGTATATTTATTCTATTAAAAAATTAAATTCATAACCCTAAAATCTAAAAAATAACCATAAATCCTAAGTTCTAAGCCCTACAAATTAAACATTTAAACTTTTAACCCTAAACTAAATCCAGTACTCCTAAAACAGAAGGGGTTTTATAGTCTAAAAACTTTACACCTTGCATATTGAATAATTTTTCTTTGTATATACACTTTATGAACTACCCTTAAATTCACCTAACCTAAAACCCTAATTAATTATAATAATCTTATAATTAAGGGTGTTGCGCACATAAGTCCACTCGAATTTGTAACCTTTGAAAACAAGCATAAGACCGATGTCGTCTGAGTTAGTTCTTAATCAACTTTTCTTTTTATTATATACTAACTATTAACCCATGATCATATTCATTAAATATATAGTTAGGTATTAGACCCATAAATTCTATATTTAGTGATAAACTAAAGGATAAAGCCATTCCTTCTTCCCAAATCATTTCCATATTTTGCCATGCAAGAATAACTAATATTCAACCTAACATTTCAAGTATTCTCTTTGGTTTCACATGTGTTGGACTTTCTTTTTCACCTACTCTAGAAATTGTGGCAAAAAAAAATCCATTAGCCCAAGCACTTAAATCAACTCGTATGAAGTTGTTTACCTTAATTAAGGTCTTAGGTTTGAAATATTAGGAATGCATCTTAATATACGCAATGGACGAGTTATATAGTCCATTGTGATCTTAATTGACACAACGAAATCAATCTCTACTTAAAATGTTAAACGAATAAATTTCTTAAAAATTAAATCACATGGGCCATCTTTGTTCACTAACTAGGTAATACATTGGTACAAGAATTGTCCCTATAGAATCCCTAAGCGATTTAAACATCGATCGTTATATAAAAGTTTTGGCACTGTTCGAAACTGCAATACACGTAACCGTTATGTCTACGATAGCATTTGTTTTTTAAAAAATTCACGACCATGATAACCGCAATAGCATTCGTCATGTCTGCAACTGTGATAAACTCAACGTGACCAAAAACACGACACCAAAAACTTGTGTTAAAAGCTCAAAAACTAGTGGAGAAAAAGAAATCAAAACCGCGTGAATAACCAAAGATGTAATTTTTCAGATATGGTTCTGGTGAAGATCTTTACAATCATCCCATGCATCCCCATCCCTTTCACACAATTGCATGCAACCTGAAAATTTTGTATGCAGGACGGGTCCACAATATCAAAACCCAACCAATCATCACCCGCCACGTAGGTAAAACAGCTTAATCCCATGCTTTCCTTTTGTAAGCCTTGATCTAGTACTCTAGATCCTATTCCTAGGCATGCATATGCATGGTGTGATGAAGCTTTATTTCATACACAGAAGAAAGAATCTTCTAAAAGGGACATTGGTGGGGTTGTCCCATCAACGGCCACCTTGGGTGTTGGGATATAGGCGGCTACAAAATGTGAGATTTGGCACGTGTGGAAGCTGGTTGGGACCATGGCCACATGTGTGAAATCAAAGGGTTTAGGGGGTTTTTATGGATATGTTCTGGGGTTTGGACAGAGAGAAAAGGGTTTGCTAGGTTTGGGCAGACATGGGAGGATTCTTGGGGTTTGGGAAGCAGATTGTGCCCTGCATGGACTCAATATTGGGGGGGGGGGGGACTTTAGGGCATTTATATGCAAAGGGTGTCCTACCATTTGGCAGCTTTAGATAGAGATCATACATATATATAGGGCTATGACCCTAACTAGGAAACCCCTTTTTTGCATGACAATGGGGGACCATATTAATATTGCCCCACATTTAAATTTGCTCTTGGAAAACTAAGAAAGTGACATCAAACTAACTCAATTTCTTATCCTTTATGTTAATTTGCATTAGTGTCTTAATGGTTTATCCATAATTTAAAACTACTCTTAGATCCATGCAAAACCAAAGTGGATAATAATATTGTTTTTAAAATGACTAAATGCTCAAATAAGAACTTAATCCTTTTCTTATATACTAAAAAAAGAGTTCAACCTTTCAAAATGGTCGAATAATAACCTAAAACTTTCGAATCTACTCAAGCAAGGGTCCAACATTTTCGGGAACAATTTTTCCCTTTATTGTTTAAGCAAATTCGAGAACATTAGATCCTTATTTGAACATATGTGAGAACTGTTAAGTCTTTATTCAGTTGTTCTGAAAGATAAAACTCTTATTTGACCGTTTTGAAAAGTTCTGCATTTTTATGAACAACTCTAAAAGATTATGTCCTTATTTTAAGTATTTAAATTCTTTAATCATCGAAAAAATCAATATTACAGCCGAAAGCATTGAAGTATTTGATTTAAAAAAGGTTGCCATTGTCAAAGTTTCAACAAGGGTCAAACACAAAGAGTTGTTTGGATATCACAAAATCTTTTTTATCCATATATAATCATGGTATTTGGTAAAAGGATTCCCAATGCCCATTTTTGGGTCAATTTTCCTCCTCTTTGCCTCCTTTTCAACCCCACAACAATATATGATTCCATTTACCAAAACATTTTGAAAAAATATACTATGAACTTGATTTTATACTATTTAAGTGTTCATTCAAGTCCTCGATATAAAAACTCCGAAGAATAATTGAAGTATAGTCTTGATCTGTTCGTATAATTAAAAAAACTCGACTATTAATGTGTAACCATTTGGTTGGTTCCAACTCCAAAGGGTATCTTAAAGGTTTGCTAAAAGGAAACCAAAGGTTAGAGTAACTGTTGGTTGTAGTTTTATGCAATTTGTGAAAGGGTTTACCATTCAAGGTAAAAAATAATAATAATAATAAACAAAGAACCCTTAGCAAAGATCCCTTTATGGACCACAGTCATATATGCATATAAAAACAATAATAATTACTCAGATCTCAGCAATCTGAACTGAGATTTTGTTGCTCTTTGCTGTTACCTTTCTCCCTACATGACTCCTTTTCCAAGTTTTTATTACCTGTTTGCCTAACATAGTAAAAAAATACACCATCTTGTCTTTGGTTCTTTAAGATTTTTTATGGAGGGACAGGATCTCTCAACAGGGTGGTTTCAGAGTGTTGGGTTGGGTTAATCTGAGCCATCCAAAACAGGGAACCCGAGAATATAAGTATGTATATATATATATATATGTGTGTGTGTTGTCAGTTGTTATAGTACTGCATCTATGAAGAAAACAAACAGGACTGTAAAACATAATCTTGGGAGCAGTAAGTAACTAGACATGCCTGTAAGATGTTTATGTATCATTAAAAACATGTATTTTGTTACCATTAGCACAAATGAACAATATTCGGAGTTTGAATCTCGGCCTTGTAAATGAAGCAAGTTAGGTCGGGAGGGTTGTCTCATAAGCTTCTGCGGTACTTGAATATGTATTAGTCAATCAATGACTCAGATACCAAGTGATTATACCAAAAATATTCATACATATATAGTTAGTGTAATTATGTAACGCACGAACAAAATTACAATTATAATTGATACATTCGTATAATTATGATTAGAGTCGACAATCAAACGAATTAATAATCAAAATATACTTGGACATGACCCACATATGATATTAACTATTACACATCAAAAACGAAAAGCCGGGGTATATTCAAAACTAGACTAGAATAAATTTGTTCTCGGTGTAATTATAATTAAAATCATCCATTCCAAAACACAAACATATTGATAACCAAAATGCATCAAAAGAGGTCACATATAGTATCAACCATTACAAAACACGAACAATGGACTAATATATGTATATATATATATTCGTATTAGAGAAAGGTACTAAATCCATAAATAAGTTTTGAAAAGAGTGTTTTTGAGTAAAAAGCCAAATTCACCAGTACTCATATTTGCATTATGTACCAAACTACTTAGTGCAATACCAAGTGCAGGTAAAACAAATAAATTTTGACCAGAAAAGCACAAATTTCAAACTACAATCAAACGTTGCATATCACTGACAAAATAAGAGATGTTAGAAAGCTATAACTTGACATTTGTTTGAGTTCCTGGGTATACTCAATAGTTGTTTGGCGATCTTAAATTTTTCTTTGTCACTAACCTCTTGACACTGGCACATCGTGAGCTTCTCGAGAACTGTTGCATTCTTGAGGATGTAAGTAACCATTTCAAATAGAGAGCTGTGGTTTCTATAACCTGTTAGTTCAAACTCCTTGAGCTGATATACAAGACATGAAGGCACCTTTTCCATAGGAAACGAGACCTAAGCCGACCAAAGAAAAATATGTTAAAAGCTTTCATTTTAAACTACATGTCAATATATTTGTCAATATACAGGTATCATTACCTCATTTTCTAAAACAAGAGTTTGTAGATTAGGTGAGAATTCAAGAAACTCGACAAGCCCCGTTCCTTTCCAATCCTTGATCCACCAAAAAATATTCAGCTTAAGCAGGTTTTGAAATGCAACAAAACGTTTGTGGGACAAAGCTGGAAGCTGCACATAAAAGTTACATTGGTCAAATAAGAGATTAATAAAACTTAAAAAGCATCAATTCTGGAGAATAAAAAGGCAACTCGGTTTACTCACTGCTTCCGGATAGATACTCAAATGAAGTGACTTGACATTGCCGATTCCTTGAAATAGCTCACCTAAAGCATCCCTTTCTCTTGTATAATCGAGACCTCTAGAAATGCCGATATCAGCCCTAACAAGAGAAGGCATTACCACTGAATAGGATTTTGCTACGTAGCCCTCATATTTTAAGTAGACAAGATTTGGAAGATCAATGACAATGGAAAACGTTAAGGAGTATGAACAGGAATCACACTCACCGCAAGTAAGTAAAGTCAAACTCTTAAGTGATGGGTTTGAAATTTTAATACACGTTATGTTTCGCACGTCACAGTCGGAGAAGGATAAGTTTTCAAGCATAGGACAGCTTGAAAAGAGCCTTTCGACTGAATTGTCATCTTCAAATACAATAGATTCAAGCTCCAAAGTCTTGAGGCTAGGCAAACAAACATGAACCGGAACAGCCATTACAAATGGGATTTCCAGTTTCAATCTCACCAGCGTGTTGCTGGTAAAAAGCAGAGCAGTAGGCAACATGGGAATGCTGTTGTTTTGGGGATAAAAAACCAAATCCATCTCCTTAACTCCACGCCCAAGTGCAGCAGATATCCATCCACAAACATGCGAAGCATCAATCCCTGGTATGTCCGAATAATCGAGTCGAAATTGTTCGATCCTTCCCTCAGAATGGAAAAACAACATTTTATCCATGAAGTACGCAAAACTCTTAACGATATGTGGATAACAATGTCTGTAAAAAGCGACATCAAGATTGAAGATAGAAGCAAAGAGATGCCGCCATCTGGTTGATAGAATGGAGGTGGAAACAGCATCTCTGGTGGGAAGAGAGGATAGGATGCGACTTAGAACGGAGTCGGGCAAATTGCTGATCCTATCACCATGATTTGCTTCCTTAGCCATAAGGGGTGCCGTGGATGTTGAAATTAAGTACAAATGAAATGATAAAGGCAGTGAAACATTTTATAAGGAAGAGTTGCCAACCAATCGAAAAGCCCCATTCCGAAAACAGAACTTGTAAGATTCCATTTCTGCCGTCAAATGCCTGTTCACCGAGACCAAGCAAGCACTATGTCTAAGCAGTATGGGGAGTTCCCAAAACCTAAAAACCAGAGGTTTATTATAATAGAAACAAATGGGAGTCCCAAATTCTTTGCAAGAAAATAAAGATGAAGCAAATTGCATGAATATATGGAAAAGCCGATGTTTCTAATTTGGGTTTAAATTTGATACACAGGTTCTACTATAAATCAAAATTAAACATAAACCCTAAAAAACTAAACCCTAAACACTAAATTCTAAATACTAACCTTAAATTTTAAACCCTACAACCCAAACCTCAAACCCCTAAAACTAAAAGGTCTGTGTAAAAGTTTACACAGATCTGTGTATTTAAGTTTTTCTCTTCTAATTTCTTTATTTATTTTGATTATTCTTTCTCACATATAATATTATAAACGGGAGCTGAACAAGAACAACCGCGCAATTCATTTGTACAAACATGAATGTACTAACCTGTTTATAACTTTCCGGCAACAGAAGAGAGCGACGGCAGGAGACCACAGCGATGGAAACGGCCGGACGGAGGGAGCAACGAGAGCCGAGAGAGGGTTTTCCTTTGTTTTAAACCTGGGTTTGGGTTACCCTAGGTAAAGGAAAGGTAAAGTAGGAAGCTTAAGGAGCATACACTTTTTTTGAGTGTGAGCTCCATAGATGTTTGGCTAAAACACCAATAGTCACCAATTTATTATCTCTTTTTAATTTTGATCACAATTTTTTTTTTTTGATAAAATCATCACTAATATTACTTTTCTATTTTAGTAAACAAATTATTGCCTCTTTAGTCAACGTCACTAAAATAGTCACAAAATTATAGCTATATTTGGTAAACAGTGGTTTGAGTCAAAAAAAAGAGATTTGAATTGATATTAGAGGTTTGATCAGTCAAATCTGTTAATTTGGATGTTTGGTGAATAACAGATTAAAATAGTAATTTGAGGTGAAATCTCTAATTTTGAAAAAGTTGTTAATATGAGTTTTTTTTAATTAGAAGTTTTGACATATGAGTTATAAAAACCCTTATATCTTTATTAATTATAAAAAATCTCCAAATAACTCACATTTAATATTTTCTTTTTTTAATTCTTCACACTTACATATTTACATTGTGACATTTGTAAACTAATACTTTTTTTTATTCTCACATATTTATATTTGTATTTAAATCTAATAATTAATATTGTATTAAAAATAATTATATAAATAATAAATTAATATGTCCTTCAAATATGCTTAGTAATGTTATATTAAAAATTTTATTTTTTATAATTAAATTAATTAAACAAGTATAGAATATAATTATGTCCTTATATGTCATTTTACTTATTTAAATAATCAGACAGCTATCCGTTATTAGTTAATTTTACTAAACAATTTTATACAATCAGCTAATACAACTAGCTAGTCAAATCAATTAATAAAATCAGCTATCAGCTAATATAATCTATTATCATTTATCAATTATTCGCTAATTGCCAAACAAAACCTGTATTATTTAACAAAATCATCACTAACACTATTTTTTGTTTACTTTAGTCAACGTGATAAAAATTTAACGACATTTATTTTTATCAATTTCTGCTTATATTCTCTCTCCTCCTCATCAACAACTCACATTATTTTTTGATAATTTTATTTGATTAATAAGGTGGTGTATCACTTTACTAGTATCACTGCATTCCAAATAATCAAGAGTGTTCACGTTGATTCGTCTTATGCGTTTAAAATTTGACATTTGCTATTTAAAATGTAAATTTTTTTATTTAATCAAAAATATATTTAGATAAGTCCTACGCATATGTCACGCCTGAGAAGAGGCGGGGTCATTAATCTCACATCGGAAAGAAAAATGGAGGTATTGTGATATAAATACGGTGGCGCTGCACATCCTATCAGACATGTCTTTTGAGAAGAGGGTAATGGCCCCGTGACAAGTGGTATCAGAGCGACCCTTTGACTGCCCGATTTCACGCCGAGCGCCCATGAGTGGGTAGGCAGGGTGGACAACTGTGACAAGGTGGCCCATCACGAGAGCGGAAGCTCGTGATGAAGGCGTCACGAGGTTGAGTGGGGGAGAATGTCACGCCTGAAAAGAAGCGGGTCATTAATCCCACATCGGAAAGAAAAAGGGAGGTCTTGAGATATAAATACGGTGGCGCTGCACATCCTATCAGACATGTCTTTTGGGAAGAGGTTAATGGCCTCGTGACACATATTATTAACTATTACAAATCACAAACGAGAGGACCAATATCCGAGGCTTATTCAGACCAAACATATTGATAACCAAACAATGGATCTTGATTTAAATCAGAATAAAATCTAAATGAAATGTAGAGCTTAAACTAAATAAAGTTTAAATTAAGAACCCAAACTATGGTAAACAAATCAATATACATTTCAACAGTGGTTCCTTTCTAGCAATCCTTCCATGATAATCTTCTTCCGGTAAAGTCTCTAATCAATTTCTGGTAAACGGCGAACATCCACCGCAACATTATCCGAGGGACTTTGTGTCACCAATTTGATCCACCGGTTCGCAAATACGAGCACGGTCGAGGTGCAGAAAATTGCACAAACTTTACCCCAAATGACCAATACCAATAGGCTCGTAAGAAGCAAACAAGAAAAAGCAATGTTGGAGCCATGGCCACTCTTTTCAAGCATTTTATTGTTTCCCACAATTTCGGACAATGCTGGCCTTGAATTACAAGGGCCAGATGCAGGCATTAACGATGACCTCGACAATGATGAAGATGAACGGCCAGATGCTGTCATTAACGACGACGATGAAGATGAACGCCCAGAAAAACAAGATGAGTCCTTTGAAGAAATGCTGCTTGTTGACTGATCAATGTCCTCACACGGTGCATCGTTGATCGTCGGATTGGAAATCTTCTTCGGTTTCGATTCAGATTTGAATTCGGATCTATCGCCGTTGTATTTCCGGTGCAGCTTCTGTCCCAGTTTCTTGCTCCTCATTTTCTTAGTCTAAAATTGACTAAAATTTCCAAGAACAGTACGTGTTCCTATCAAGAGTATACAATTGAATTGGTCAAATTAAAAGCAGAAACTAAACAATTAACGATATATATTTATATAAGATTTGAAATTTATAATTTTAAACATAATCCATGAGAGAGAAAAAAACAATAATCGAAATCAAGTTTGAATTATTAAAATAAATTTAAATGCATATTTTATGTAAGTTTCTAATTCTATTATAAAAAAGAACCCAGAAAATGAAATTATTATATACTATGATTAAACAACAATGGCAATAAAAGGGAAAATAAGAGAAAGAAACTGACCAGGGAAGTTTCAAAGAAGACGGCATTGACAAAACGAGAGAGACTCCGGCGACCAAGTTTATTATTTTTCCGACCAAAAGAATTACCGGCAGAGTGTTTGTCTTTGTCGTCAGAATCCATTGTGTTCTTCGCCGGCGAAAGGACCTGTTTAACATCCGACACCTTCGATCGTTTTCCGACCATCAAAACGTCATCGGAAATAACCGGAAGGAAACACATGCTAAAACTACTACCCATTTTCTTCATTTTTTTTTACGAAAAAAAAAGTTTAAGTTCATGCAATGGATTTCAAAAAAGAAAAAAGGTGGCTTACAAAGGAGAAAATTAAAGAGATTTTAATTAGAAATTGAAATTGACGATCTTGTGGATACAACGAGGATTTAGTGGAGAAAGTGCTTGTTGTTTGGAGAGAGAGAATCGGAAATTGAGAAAACGAGGGAAAATGTTGGTTTTTATTTCTCTTTATTTACTTTTAATTGGAGGAGGGTTAATTTCCAACAATATTGTTGGGGTTTTTTAATTCTAAAAATATGGTTTCTTTCAAAATATTTCCCATAATATTGTGAAATATTGTTCAAATCAGTAAACCAAGGATCCGTTTTCGAACAGTGTTTTACCAAACAAATTTAAAAAAAAATCGAACAAAGGCATAGTGTTTACAATCCGGCTTGGAATAGTGGATTCTGAGACGTGGCATGCTGGGAGGGCAGCGCGCACTGCTCAAAGGCGGACTGCCCTCCCCCCGTCTTTGAACAGTAACGAGATGGGGGTGCAGGGGTGCAGGCTGGCAGGGCTGGGTGGCAAGGCTGGCATGCATGCTATTGGGAGATGACGTGATCCTTTCAGTACTCCGTTTATGCACTCCACAAGGTTGGTTGTCATTTGCTCGTATCGTCTACCACCTTCGTCATACGATTGGGCCAATCTTTCCCTGTCGATATTTTTCGCCCCACTCCAAACACACTCGCTATATTTATGTAAATTCGCCATCTTCCTCTCAAATTCTGGTCGTACCAGTTGATATCCTATGCCATAATATATGTTGTTAGCATCTAGAAAATCAAAGCACATAATTGGATGGGCATATGTAAAAAAGTTTGAAAAAATGGTACTTACTCATGCTTAAAATCTCACTGTGAAGGTATGGATTTTTGAACTGCTCATAGCTGTTCTTACCGATGTGACGAACACAATATGCAGGGTATGTGTGCGGATGTGTCCAACGACTTCCCTCTCGATTAATTGCTGCTTTGATACCTATCCCTCGATCAGATATGATGCAGGCCCGTCTTATAAGACAACATGGTCACGCAAATTGGTCAAAAAGAAATTCCAAGCTTCCCACGTCTCCCCTTCAACAATTGGGAATGCAATCGGAATGACATTGCTCTCACCATCTTGCGCAACGGCAATCAACAGTATGTGAGAGTATCTCTCATACAGCCACTGCCATCGACTTGGATCACACGTTTACAATATAAAAAGTCTTCAATGCATGGCTTGAATGCCCAAAATAGTCGATGGAAAATTTTTATACCTTCAACTAGTTGACCTTGTCGGTCGTATGCATCTTTTGTTTCATACCTCACGATGGTACCTGGGATGAAACAGGTCATTGTTACCAATAAAGTCGGTAGCTCATTGTACGACTTATCGTAATCACTGTACACTAAATGAATACATTCTCCCTTGCAGGCCACACCTTCTTGTATTTTATTTGATATTCAAATTGTTGCGCAATGGTTGCCTGAATTGCTGAAACAGAAACCCTTGTATTCGCTTCGACCAGCTTCATCACGTGATGGCTTATTACATTCGAGTCCAATTTGGTGTGGTCCTGGTCGATGGAAGTTCGTAAACACGTGTAATCGCCGTTGTACTTTGTGACCTCCCAACGATCTATCTTCTTACCATACGACACTTGAATCTTCCAATTGCACCCTTGTCCATATTTCACACACTTCGCAAAGAAAGTCCTCGGGGTAGATTTTGCAACCATGTAGTCCACATGCTGCATGATGCTATACTCTTTAATTGCCAATGTAGCTTCATTCTTTTCATAAAATCAAAGCCCAACAAATAATTCACCATGCTGACTCAAAGATAATTGGGGCATATCTGGGAATTGCGGTGCCCTCATGGCATCGAAATCCATCGAACTCATGTGAGCGTGAGGTTCATAGAATGTAATGTCGCTCCCGGTCGGAACAAATTCTCCAACACCAAAATTAGGGGCTTCACCAACGTTATCAGGGAACAAATTAGGATCCCCAATATCTTCATATTTGCTGGAATCTTCAAGTGATTCTCCCTATCGACCTCGTAAGTTCTCAACATTGGCATCAACAGTTGGATCAAAAGTCGGCCCGTGTGATGCTGCATATGTCGACGGCCCACCTTGATGAAATCCACTAGATGTCCCAGTTGCCAACATTGCAACAAAACTACCTCTGAACATATAAAATTCATTATCGAAACCCATTTGACTAGTTTCCCCAACTGCGTTTCTCGATGGGCCAGGAATATCACACACCTCAGTAAACAACTCAACATTCCGAATATCCATAGAGTCATGCTCTGCAATCATTATTTCCACATATGTATTATCTTCGAGAGCTATTGTGGAATATCTTACTGGATTGTCACATAGCCACCGATATCGCAAACCATGAATCTGAGCTCCAATTTTCTCCGATATCTTCTCCTTCAATACTCGAAGCGTGATATATTTTTTAAATCTCATCTTCGTAAGGCTTTCACATTCAAATACAATACCGACATCAGTTTTCACCATTTGTTCATTGTAATGAACATTCGCCACAAAGCTGTTGTTGCTCATTTTCTCTGCATGTTCGGGAAAAATATTTTCAATAACAATACACAAATCAAAATGAACAACTAATTTCTCAAAAATAATAATTACGATTTTTTTCGCACTACTATAATCCTAAACAAAAATAAAACGTTCATCGTTCGTTCTAACATAACAATTAAATTTCAAACAACATCAAACTTATACGGATAAAAAAATCAAAATTTCAAATCGACTTACAATATTTTCCCCACAACTTTCTTCTTCTGCTTCTTCTTCTCCCTCTTTACTCAAATTTTTACTCATTTTTTTTCTAACAAATTACCTTCAACATCAACATAACATAGTTAAATAAAAACAACAACTACAATTTTTCCCTTACATACCCCTACACGAAATTTAATATTCACTAATATGTTTTAAATCAAAAAAATTACACTACCCCTATGTAATTTAGAATTAATATAACAATTTAAAAAAATTATCTTACCACCCTACACCTGCACCTACACCACTATTCCATCATATCACGTTACCTGCATGCATGCTAGCCCCTGCTTGCCACCCTGCCCGAGCCTGTACCCCTGCACCCCCCATCACGTTACTGTTCAAAGACGGGAAAGGGCAGCCCGCCTTTGAACAGTGCCCGTTGCCCCTCCCATCATGCCACGTGTCGCAATCCGTTGTTCAAAGCCTGATTGTAAACCCTATGCCTTTGTTCATTTTCTTATTATTTTTTGGTAAAACACTGTTCAAAAACGGATTGAAATCCCTTGGTTTACTGATTTGAACAATATTTTACAATATTGTAGGAAATATTTTAAAGGAAACCATATTTTTAGAATTAAAAAAGCCTCAACAATATTGTTGTAAATTCTCCATTGGAGGAGTGGCAATTTTGCTTCTTTATAGGCTCCGTTACGAAGGGGAAAACTATTCATTATTAATTCATGTTTTGTTCGTACCGTAAAAAATAAAAACAAAAATTCTTCTTCTTCTTTTAAAAAATATATAATTTTTTAACGAGGCACATGAGACATCCACCTTTTACCAAAAAAATATATATATTTTTTGTCTTGTATTAAATATTACTCATACAATTATTTTTTAATAGTTTAAAGGTGATTACAAGATAGTATTTGTTCGTACATATTCTTAACATTTTGACAATGTATACACACCTTATAGACAAAATGATTAAACCTGAGTCTCTCAGGATTAAAATCAACTACTTATGTATATATATATATAAGTTTTTATGTAATACAATAGTAGTGGAAAATAGTATTAAAAGATATCAAGTGTCATTTTAAATGTATTTAAAAAATTTAAAAATAAAATATTAAATATTTTTATATGAAAGCTGAATATGAAATTGTTTTTGATTAATAATATATTAAATAATAATTTTATTTATAATTACAAATACATTTCCTTTCCGGTTTTTAGGGTTCTTCCCGATTAATCCGGACTGGCCCACATTACACACTTAGCTTTGATGGGTGAGTCTCCCAACGGGAATTTTCTGTATACACAACGTCTCAAACTCGAGATCTACTTAAGCGATGTCAAGCTACTTACCACTGGGACCAATCGTGTTGATACATTTCCTTTATTTTAATAAATACACCATTTTATTATAAAATGTGTCTTTTTACACTTAATTAATTTATTAAAAAATTCTCGGAAAATATATAATTAAAAATAATATTAAAATAAATCGTTAACTTTCTTTTCGAAAATTTCGAAACGTTTTCCATGAACAGGAGTCGTGCACTAATCACGCCGGAATGCAAATTTAATATATTATTATAATATTTATTTTAACGTCAACTATTAGTTAATCTGGTAAAAAAGATGAATTAGATCTTTAAAATATAAAAATTTAAATCGAAAAAATTAATCATATAATGGATTTCTAGTGTACTAAATCTGGATTAGTATTATAAGAGAAATAATATAATTTATTTATGTGTATTTTCTCTGGCGAAATTATTTAAACTAATAAAAGTTCAAATGTTACGCGGCGTTAATCTTACGGTAGAATCATATCCGTCCAATGAGGGAACAGGAAATTTGATATAAAATAAACTCAAAGCATATGTTCCCCTTTATTATTCGACTTAATGGACTGACTTTGACTTGGACTTAGTAGAAATTTTGACCCAAAACTTGAAACTTTTATACTTTAAACGAAACCCAACGTTTGATTTGGCGGACGAGATTAAAGTGAAGAAATATTTTTTAGTATAATTATAGGTATTTGATTTATTAATTGAATAATTCAGATTAAGTATTATGAAAATTGAGCTTATTATGGGAAGAATTCTCTCAATCAAGTTTGCTCAATTACAAGATAAACATTTGAATTTTTAACATTACTTAAAGGACCTAGTGTATCATCTTGTTAAACCAGTTAATAGTGGTGAATGAAGTAAACTGAATTAGGAGGGTCGCTCACATAATGAGTTTATACAATATTGAATCCGAAATAGTCGATCAGTAAATTAAATATTGATTATTATAAAAGAAAATACAAAATAATTAATTATTGGACTAATTTAAAGTTAATAAGAATAATAAGCTTTGTGCTTTGTTTTTGTTTTTTTTTTTTTGGGGGGGGGGTACAATTTGGGCTTTGGCCTTGGCATCTATGACTTATGACTATTGACTTCAAATGTGAAAATTACCCAATTTTCAAAACAAAATATGAACACAGGGAAAACTATGTAATATATGCTACATAAATATACTGAAATGGAAATGTTGTCTAAATATATATAACTTGGTCTAATTGATTCAAACAATTATCCTTAAAAAAATAAGAATTTTCAACTGTTAAAGGTTAGAAATCACAATTTGCCCCATTTTATTAAGTTTTTATTTTTAGAATATATCAATAAAAAATAAGTTTTTTAACCCGTAAGTAAAATTTATAGAAAAATAACTTATAAAATTTAAAAAAAAATTCGTAACTTTTTTTGAGTAGAAGCCGCTAGTATTATTAAAAAGAAAAATATCTAAAATTATAATAAGAGTTTACAACTATCATCGTAAACTAAATATATAATTCGGACTAGCCACTTTAGATCATACAAGGACCATACATGGAAAAGATTAAAAGCCCAACCAAAAGACTCGAACAAAAAATAGATATGAACAAATCTGATTGCATCGGCAAACGAACCACAAAAGGGGATTAAGCTATTGAATGATCATCGAGAACCACACATAAGAGCTGAGCGTCGTGAGAAACTATCCACGAACGCAAATTGCGTATCCAAATTTAATTCGAGGGTCCAGAGCAGGAAAGATCAGCGTGATTACAAATAAGCTCCATCTTAATCATTCGTGGCGTCGTCAAATTTAACCTTAAAAAATATAAAATAAACGAAACGGCCAAACGACCAAGAAAAAAATAAAAAACGTGTCAAAAGACAGATAAACGTGCCATCAAAACAGAGAAAAATGTACCACAAAAATAAAGTTATATTTATTAAAAATTAAAAAAAATAAGATAACCGACGGTCGACGACTAGCATTAAAGTCGATTTCGCCGACAGTTAAAAAAATTGAAGAGAGAAAAAGTGTGCTCTATAATGCTACAGAGAAAATAAGATAACCGTAACTAGCGTAGATATATGTATATTATAAAAATAAAGCAATGTGTTCCGATTGATGCAAATGAAGATGTTTACATAACTTTTACCATATTCATAGATAGTGCAAAATGGTGAAAATATTTGTTAGATTTTTTTATTATATGGTTCGAATCAATTTAGTCCATTGTTGTTAATCGAATTAATAAAATTTCATTTAACTTAATATTTATATCTAGAAGTTGGTCCAAATTAACTATTCTATTGTTAAATGGATCGATTTAATCCTTATACTAATGCAAAGAATATAGTAAGATTATTTTTCAAAAAAAAAAATACTGTTTAGAAAATATTAATTATTGTTTATGAAAGTTATTTATATTTATTAGAATATGGGTTGCATATTAATGGTGTTTGTAACCTCCAATGAAGAAGGGGAAGAAGGGTCTAAAGGGGCTTTGTCTCTTAAGATTTTTAAAAAAATCATAATATGTCCTCTAGTTTTTTGGAATATTTTAATTTGAGCCCCTCAATTTTTTAGAAATTCATATTAAACATTACAAATTTTTAATATTTTAATTAAACCCTCTAAAATTATAATTTGGTCCCTTTCAATTTTTTCGATTTAATGACAATTTACATCACTATATATTTAAATATTAGATAAATTAGGTTATACTAATAATTTTAGTTTAAATACTTAATAAATATTTATATATTTTCATGACCTCTCAATATTAGATCCTATTTTGTCCCTTGAAACCTTGATGGAAAGGGAGCAAAAAGTCTAGGATCATCTTTTCTTTGAGTATGACTATTCCAAACGTGTAGGAAAAGATTTTGAGAGCTTTGTCACATGCATAGGCCTGTTATGAGCTGGGCAATATGGGAAATTTGGGCCGAGTCAAAATAGGTTAAACAAAAAAATGCAAATTTTATGGTTTATTATAAGCATCTTATTATTAATAGCTGACTGGTGAAAAAAAATATTGTTATTATTATAAAATTTTGGCTTGAATGATTTATCTATAAGGTATATACACGTTATTAAATGGATAAAAAATATACATATAATACTAAAGGATCATATAAAATGTTAAAAAAACTGTCACGTAGAATCTCACATTACACATAATATATTTTAAACTCTAAAACCTTAAAAAATTATAAAAAAATATTTTTTAAACGGTATAAAAAAAGAAATCCAAAAATTCCGAAAAAATTAAGAATATATTTTTGTATTTTTAAGACCTATTGAACTTTTTCGAATTAAATATATAGTGTCATGTGGTACTCTAGTCTCTAGGTAACATTTTTTAGAGTGTCGCGTGGTTTTTATTTTGTAGTGAAATGACGATGTAGGGCAACATGTTTCACGAAAGAAAAATCAACAACCAAAGTAAATAAAAATTTCTTTAGGTATAAAAATGATATTCAAATTTTAATTAATTTATCAATAATTATTTGGTCTAGTAGGATGAGACCGTAGATTTTTTAAGAAATGTCATAATTCAAGTTTTGGTGTTGTAAGTAGAACAAATTGGATTGAAAAAATCAACCTCATGATTGGTCTACAGTACCAGATCTGAATTAATCAATGAATATGATAAATATCGGTGATTATACCAAAAAATAATTATTTTAAATGTCAATTTTTGAATAGTTATATAAACCTAATTAAATTTCGATTTTTTTCATCGTCATCCTTTTAAACATTTGAAATTTATATGAAATTACCACTAATTTATATTTTCATCCTAAGTTTTTCTTCAACACTTTGTATTTTCTTTTCTTTTCTTTTTTTATATCCAGAATTCACAATTTATATATTTAATTTTTGGGGAAATCCATTGCTGATCATTGTCTTTTAAGGATAGACTGATCAGATAGGGGATAGCCATAACCCTCACTCCCACTCCATCTTCTATTTTTACCTTTAATTTATATAATATATTTTAAAAAATATATAAAATAATTATGAATTGTCACCTATTGAATGGTTTTATCTATACAAATTACTCATTTTTTAAACGATATAATAACTTTATGTCTCTACATTTGGAGAAATTATATTATGGGTCATTCCCGCCACGTCATCTATATGACCAACTGATAAAAATCACCATCTCATTATTTTTTTTCATGTCATATTTTGTACCAAGTGAATCTTCACTCATATTTACTGTAAATTAATTTTAAAAACAGTTTTTACCAAGTGAAGATTCACTTGGTAAAAATATGACATGGAAAAAATAATAAATGAGTAGTTTTTATTGGTTGGTCTCATGGATGACGTGACGAGATTGACCCATGATATGTCAAGGATAAGGATGAATTGTTTAATAGGGAATACTAAGTGGTTCAATTATCCCAATTTTTGGTGTTGGGTTACTATATTAGCTATTCATAATATTTAACGATGTGCAAACACATTGCAGATAAAACGATTGAATTCAAATCTCTTAAGATAAATATTATCTGCTTTTCCACTGAGACCACTTGTTGGGTTCAGAATGGATGGATGTTATAAATCTATAACTGTGCTATGATTAATATGTTTTCTTTTATGAATGTTAGATACATTTATCTCCGTCCTATTCACTCCACTTTTATTAAATTTATTAATTATTTTCAGGATAATATTTTGGTACACATTTCGTTTAAAAAAATTACACAATTATTCCTTAATATTTAAAATTTAAAATTCTAATTCTAACGCTCTAAATTCTAAACACTAAACGTTAAATTTAAATTCTAAATCATACAACCTAAACCCCTAAATTAATCCTTAAATTTGACAAGCACGTGTAAATTTTAATATACGGGTTGTGTATTAAAGTTTTCCTCTTATTTTTCTAGTTTATGACAAGGGAAATACTTTCATACACAAGTTTGTATAAACTTTATTTTACACATGCCTTTCAATTTTAGGGTTTAGGGATTTATGCTAGCATTTAGGGTTTAGGTAGTAGTCTGTAGAATTTATGGTTTATGACTAGAATTTAGAGTTTAAGGTTTAGGGTGTTAAGGTTAGAGATTTAAGTTTTAGATTTTATAGTTTAAATATGAAGGATTGTGTAAGTTTTTTTATACAACTTGTGTATCAAAATATAACCCATAGGCTTCATTTGTCAATACTTCTCCAACGAGCGTTGAAGCGCCGAACGAAGAAGTAATGTCAAACAACCAAAGTTTGGTGTCGAACGGGAGTTTGCCCACTTAATATTACCTTTAAACGGACGTTTGCTCACAACTAAAAAGTTTAACTTCTATTCAAATTGGCGTTACTGACCAACAAGCTTTCACCCTCTCGACGACAAACGAAACCTTACAACAATTGTCTGACCATAAAATAATTTATAGTTTTTGTAACATATTTTTATATTTTTATATTCTTTTAATAATTATATACAAGGATAAAATGATAATCCCACTTAACATACAAGACGAGACAAATAATTAAGTTAACTGCTTCATACTCACTTTCTGAAAGAAAAAAAAAAGAATTTGAGCCTGTCCGACATCCACTTTTTTATAATAAAAAAATTCTATGTATCAACTTGAATGTTTAGAAATTCAAATGCACTTCAATGTAATTGTCTTTTATTTAAGGATTATGAGTAGCTTAGGTATTTTATAAAAATTAAAGTATATAGTTTTCTATCTGTCTAATTATGAATCTCATCCTTTTACTTTATGAAAATTAAGAAGTTAGTGACTTTAATTTGTTAGAATTTGGTACTCGTACTTTAAAAAATTGACAAGTTAGTTCAATTTTCAATAAACAATATATTTATGCAGTGACGGAACTAAGAGTAAGTGGCCTTATCCACCTAAAATGAAAATTTTGCCTATTAACTCTTTAAGAAAGGGTTAAATTATAAATTAGTGGAATAATAAAATTGTATCTTGGTGCCCTAGAAAACTATAGTTTCATTTCAATCCCCTAAAACCTTAACTTTGCCATAAACTTGAGTTGTTGATTTTTTGTGAATTATTATATATAAATTGTTGAATTATTGGTTTATACTATTTCTTTACTTCTATATTGTTAACATTTTAGTTTTTAAATTAACAATTTAACGACAAGATTTATAGATCGAATTTTGATAAAATAAACTAAAGAGATTCATCTCTAGATTGGTGTATTTTAAACAACGGCACTTAATTATCGAGTTTAAATTTAAACTTTGAACCATAGAACGGACATGAAATTTAAATGGTAGAACAAAACATTGGTTTATATACTTAAAATCATGCTTAACCAATAAACTCATATCCTATTAAGTGAGTTATTAACTGTTCATAAATAGAATAATATTATTCTGGTGCACAAAACTTGCTATCCCACCCTCCATATCTTGTGCAAAGAGGACAAACAAGACAATGAAGACATCATATCTCCTAGCCACAAGGAGAAGTCTACGTGTATGCAATCAAGTGGACCACTGTGTTGCTCTTGTATTTTTGCATGACTAGCTAGCCTAATCCAAATTCCCCACTATTCCTTTTGTATTCCATGTGCTGTTTCTCCATGGTAGTGGCAAGCTGTAAGAAAATAAACACAATCTAAAGGGTCCACTCAGTTTCTGGTTCTGCATAACATTCCAATAGGAAACCTGTTGGTGACCACAAAGTGTTCGAATCATTGCGTGGTTGCCGTTTTATTCCGACCCGAAAATATTCTCCTCCACCACCTTGTGTTTAATTCATAATTTGAAGTTATGGGCGAATCTATCATTGTACATGCTAAGTCACATGACTTGTTTACTTTTCCGATTCACTCTTTCTCTTCGAACTTCAGTTTCTCTCCTGCACTACATATGTGTTGTATTTATTGTCGGCCGGTTAACTATCAAGTTTAAATTCCCGTATCTGCCCATGTTTACAGTATAAGAGAGGATCAACTTTTGCTTCACTCTTTCATCTCAAAAGGCTTTTCTTTGAAGAAAACCTTCTTTTCTTGTGAACATCTTTTTAACTATCAGCAGCCATGCTGGAAGGCAAGGCAGTGATTGGAGAAATTGATATGCTTCAAACCATGCAGAAGGTTGCTCTTGATCTAGCTGCCAAAGCCCTCGATTTCTTCGATGTCACCGAGGCTACCGAGATCGCACGCTTCATAAAGAAGGTAAAACACGAAACCGGTCGAGTAAACACGGTTTTCGGAGTTCAATGGTGTAATCTTACAATGTTTTGTTATGGCTTATTGATTGTATTTTTTATGCAGGAATTTGATGGAAAATATGGAAGTGGTTGGCAATGCATTGTGGGAACTGATTTCGGTTCGTTTGTGACACACTCTTCTGGTTGCTTCATTTATTTTTGCATTGGTAGCCTTGCGATTTTGCTTTTTAGGGGCTCTGCTGTTGCAGAAACTGAGCGACCAGTTTGCTGGTTTAGAGACGGTGAAAGCATAGCATGTACTTTTTGGTATTAACAAAAAGAATATATGAAGAAGAGTTTTCATCTTCAAATATGTGTCGGATACAAATACGAGTTCGGATAACATGATTCTAACAGACTGCAATGTATCTGCAGACCAAGTTTGATGAACTTCGATTCGAACAAAAACAACTCCTTAACATCCTACATCAAAACAGTAATCTTTGCAAATAATGCAGTTACAACAGTCTTGTTGTAGTGCTCTGACTCTAAATAGTTATGGTGCTTGTAAAGGAGGGAATCAAATTCTCCAATAATGCTGTTGTAAAAAGAGAACAGAGTTTTATAAATAGCAAAGCATCAATGATCCAACCGGCAAGACCAATCAATAAGCTAAGCAATGAAAACAAATGTGGTCATGAAACCAAGCAGCAGTGCGCAGCCCTTGCTTTCTGACGCACCGCGATCAAAGCTAAAACAGGCATTATAAAGGTTCGGTGGCGGCCAATGCGCACGATGATAAGAGCAAAACCAAGAAGTTTTTCTTACAAGAAAAGCTTTTCTTGAACATCTTGCATATGCAACAGCCAACAGGTTGCTCTTGATCTAGTTTCTAAAGCCCTCTGTTCCTCCGATGTCACCGAGGCTAGTAGGCTACCAAAATCCCACGCTTCATATAGAAGGTAAACATGAACTCAGGCGAGCATACATGATTTTCAAAGTGAAATTAAGATGGCTCTTTGTGTTTTGATTCAGGAATTTTATGGAACATATGGAGATGGGAGGCAATGCATTGTTGGGGAAACTGATATTGATGTTGCTTCATTTATTTTGGCATTGGCAACCTTGCAATTTCACTTGAAACATACAACATGCATTTATGCATATATATAGCTGTAGATACACACGTTTTTTCATAAACAAAACTGCAGGCTGAGAAGTGAACAACACTTTTGAACCAATTGAGTCCTCACAAATGGTACCAGAACGAACGCTAACTCGAATTACCGAACCTTCGGAACTCCATGAAGCCTCGTTTTAAACCTTTTTCAAAAATCAAAATCATCTTGATTGGGCTTTGGTGAAGTCAACATAGCTGTATAAAGCCTGAGTCTGTCCTCCCCCAATGAATTACTCCTAGATAACGGTCTCCGAGGCCGAATGAACGACAACGATGTGAGGGTTAACCGGTGCTTATACCGCCTCCAAGCCAACTGAATTGCCACCGCTCCCCATGTCCGCCACCCGGGAGAATAATACCGAGCACTCCTCTTGACCTTTTCATTAACGAAAGTGTAGCGAAAATGTTGTGTAACATATTTAACGTCTTCGGCTTCAAGGCCGAATGCCTCAGTAGTTTCGAGTGTCACGAGTGTGGAGGACGATGGCGGGAGCCTCTCGATGAAAGGTCTTCGTAGACACCACGATAAGAGCTCATCGCCACTGAAATTTCCTGGGCCTAACATGCAGCAACTTTTCACGTCATCCCTAAGAACTTGGCTGCTTTGGAGATGCCCCCTTACCACAAATAGCATTCTTTGTACTGGGTCACCTTCTCTAGTTATCTACGATATCCATGTCAACGAGGACTTAATTCTGATTTTTTATCATTTTTCTTAAAATATTCGTATTCGATATATATAACATATATTCAACTGACTCGAATTGAAAATGATACTTACAGTTTCTCCTCTGGTGAAAATTAAAGATTTGACACGATCACAAATATTTTCTAGGACCAAATCATCCATGTGTTGAAACAATGGTACCTGAAAGAAACTTAATTAGAATTATATTAGGAACATACAAATTCCTAACATTTTCTGGGCATATATTTGAAATATATAAAAGGTCAAATTCTGTCATTGGTCCCTATACTATACATAAATTGTGGATTAATCCATGTGCTGTATTTTGGCCCATTTTAGTTATTATACTTTCTGAATTTTAAAATTCCGGTCCTTAATCAAATAATACAAAGACAATGTGACTAAATTATAGAGACTTCAATTGATCAAATTTAAGAACATAAATTGAACCTAAAACTTATGCTTAATACATGAACTAATAGCATTATTTAACTTAGCAGATTTTATTGCTATTGTCAGACTGAAATTTTAAAATTACTAAGTATAGGGACCAAAATTGAATACAACTTAATCATACTAATAGAAAAAATTGACCCATATAAAATGTATAAAAGAATTCTATCAAAAATAGTTTTAATATTTTGCACCATTTTTTAAAGAAAAATACTTTTTATTGTTTTTATGATTTAACTATTTCTAGTTCCTCTGGTTCTTGTCTCGTGTACAAGGTTTAATGGATCTCAAAATTTGATTCCTTTGGCCCATCAAAATTTTGAATTTTGTGCAAAAAGTTTTGGAATTTCTCATTTAGGGTCCATGTCTTTAATTATTTCCTTGGTCTTGAATTTAATGTTTAATAAAAATTAAAACTTTAATATTAGTAGTACTTCAATGTTTATTTTCCATTAGTGTAATTAATTACCTGTCTAACTAAATCCAGGCAGAGGTGGTACTTGATATCTCTCCGGAGCCCCTCGGGTAAATTTCGGATCATCTCGCATTCGTCGACACCGCGCATCGCGGCCCACCGTTGCCGCTCGTAGTTGCGGACCCTTTGTCGGAACCCGGTAGGCAAGCGCCTCTTCCTCATCCACCACTCTATATTCCTCATCTTCAGCTGCATCGCTTGTTTCTTGGACGTTGTTGCATGCAAAAACACCTTCACAAAACAAAGTCGTACACACCCAAAAAATTCAAGGCACAACAATATTTAATACTCCTTCGGTCTCATTTAATATATTTTATTGATTTTTTATGTAATTTTAGGAAAAAAAATTATGTAAAAAATGTGATGTAAAATAATTAAAACGATAATTTTAACCTTACAAAATTAAATTTTATTTTATTAGAAAGCTAAAGGAAAGGTAAAAAAGGTAATGTACCTTGTAAAAATTATTACTTTTTTCAATAAAATAATTTAAATAAAATAATTTTAAAAAAATAAAAAAAACATATTAAATAAAACGGAAGCAGTATAATTTTTACTTTTCTTTTTTTAATCACGATACTAAAATAATAGTTAGAAGCAGCAAACAAATTGGTGTAGCAATGAATGACACGTGGGGCAGACATTTTTGTACTGTGATATGTTGTCTGTCTGAACATGAAAATTATCAAAGATTTGTTGGAATATAATATGTGGAGAGACAGAATCGTTTGATGGGTCCCATTGGACCCTATGGGATTTTGGTATGTGCTTTGGTCAAAAACCAACATTTTTCTCTAGGCATTAGCGTTACATCTACTTCAACTGCACTATCAATCACAGTTACTGTGAACCTTTTTTTTAAAAAACTTTTTGCTATTCATTACTTTTATGTTCGAGTTAATTTAAATATATAATTTTATGTATTGTCAGTAAATTAGATGATGAGTTATGAATACCTTAATGTTTCCTATCAACATTGTGACGAGAAGAAGTCCGCTGGTAAGAACAATGATGTTGAAAACAACTTCAAGCCATTCCGTTGTGCTCTCCAAGTTCCCAAATGTGCTGGTAATTTACACACAAAGAAAAGGTAAGAATAGAAAATATTCATGGTTGGTTCGAGATCGTTTTAGTATAAAAAAAATGGAACCTGAGAGTCATGAGACCCCAGAAGATGGGGAAAAGTATTTTCTCGAGACGACTGTCGTTCGTGATGAGCTGAACCGTCCATTTATACGCTCCGTAATCATAGTTATCAGGGCTTTCAATGCATGTGCTTCTTGCTTGTTTGTTTTCTGCCCAAAGCAGCCTTGCTCTATCCCTCACCATACTTCCTGTCCCATAGTAAACTGGGTCTTTGCAAGCCAGTAATCTCAAGTCACAATTCTCTATCCCTCTACATTGCTCTTTCAGACACTTTGCCGATCTTTGAATCCCTAACAAGTACCAGCACGCTCCCGCTGCCTGCTCCCGCATTCGAGTCCGTTCGAGAGAAAAAAAAAACGATCAGTAACAAAAATCGAACACTTGTGTAGCAAATGTTAAAATAATTGAGGATCTAAATGAAATGAATATTTTAATCTAAAATTGTCTAGAACCTAGTACAAGACATTAAATGGCTCAAATGGTACACTATTTGCAAGATTTTCTACACTTCATTTCAAAAAAAAAAAAAGATTATTCTAAACTTTGTATCTCCCACATGAATCACGAATTGAAAGATAGGAAATTAAATAATTAATTTATAATGTGATTTTTCACCTTTAGGGGACATCTTCACTTCCTTTTGTCAATCTTTTAGAATAAGCCAAAAATTAATTTAGGTTTGCTAAAAAGTCTTGATTACTAAAGACTCTTGTCCACCATAAATAGTTCACACTTCAAAACTTTATCATAAAAGAAAAAGGAAATCAAACTATTCATCTGAAAAGCTAACATATGAGTTCGTTTTTGAGAATATTCTAGGCACAGTCACTACAAAGATTAGTATTTCCCTTTTGTCTTTTCCATTCTTTTTGGAGAGAGAAATGATTATTAAGATTATCGTCATAATAAAAAAAATGAATTTTTAATGAGACACATTTAAAAAAAAAAACTTACATGTGAAGCAACAAAATAAGCGATTAGATTGAGAGCGATCCCCCACCAGACGGTGCCGAAGATGTAGCCGGAAAGGTTTTGCATGCGGCGTAGGAGGCAAACGGAATGGTAGATCTTCGGAACGTATTGGAAGAGGAATATGATCAAGAACACCGTCATTATCAGTGTTACCGAACCTCTTTCTAATAAAGACGGAATCGCCACCCATAATACAATCTTCATTGCAATGCAAATTCATGTTAGTCAATACAATTATACTATATAATTTAAAATACGTATCCGCTCGAATTTGATATACTCGTGTATTCATATTATATCTATATATTTTACGGTTCTA
Source organism: Hibiscus mutabilis (assembly GCA_019671005.1). Taxonomy (NCBI): domain Eukaryota; kingdom Viridiplantae; phylum Streptophyta; class Magnoliopsida; order Malvales; family Malvaceae; genus Hibiscus; species Hibiscus mutabilis. The sequence goes on along the minus strand of CM033732.1, from coordinate 1,796,865 downwards.
TGCTTATGTTTGAGGTGAATTTATATTTAAAGAAATATCTTAATCAAAACAGGGACGAAGCTCTACTCTTGTATTGGGAGGACAAAAATTTTATATCTCTTTTCGATGCTCTTCATATGCCTAAATACTAAAAAATTAAATCCTATGTCCTAACCCTAAGTTCTAAATCTTAAACTATAAATCCTAAAAGATACATCATATCTATAATTTCTTAAATTTTAACCCTAAATCATAATCTTAATTTTAAATTTAGCTTTTTTAGTATAGGGGCATAAAAACAGTACTAAAAAAGGACAAAATTTCTATTGATAATGGGAGGGGTGTATCCCCACTCCAATTTTTTACCTTTAATTTATATAGTAATAAATTTAATTTTTTTATAGAAAAATTATAACTTGTCCCCTATTTTAAAAAGTTATAATTTACTCCCTCCACCTAGAATTCTGGCTTTGTCCCTCGATCAATAAACCTTTGAACTTTTTTATCTTCCCATTATAACCTTTCCCTAAAATTATAAAATAAACGACATGGTTTCTTCACATGTTTGTTACACTGTCAAGTGTCAACTGGGTATGCTTTGCAATTTGCATGCCACAGACTCAACTGGGAGCATGCACCTGTTATCTCTTCTAACACTAGAATGTAAAATTTTTATCTGTCTCTAATATTAATTTATGGGATTATTAGTTGGTAATTAATATTAGTTAATGATGCTGATTAATGTGATTTATGATGCTGATGTGGAAATGATTGGCTGTACCTGAGGCAGAGGTAGGATTACTAAGAGATCGAAGAAGAATCCCCTCTTTGCTTTCAAGTATTTGAAGGTCATGTGTCGCGCATTTGCACCACGTGATCGGTTACTTCTGTCTCCGCCTCCGTCTCTCTCCTCCTCTTCACTCTCGCTTCCGCTTGTTTTACCGCCGTGGCGAGAGTGCGACGACGATCTATTGATCATTTTGAGCTGCAGGTACATGTTCCACACGTGCAACGCGTCAGTCATGCACCGGAGAGCCGTCACGGTGATGGCGAACCATCCGTCGACAAATAGGCACATGCACGTGTCGCTAACCGATAGGGCATAAAAAAACAACGGGTCCACGAAAAGGCCGGTCGCACACACTAGGAGGAAAACCTTATTCCATTCCTGAACCCATTTAGCCCTCGGGTCCAAAACCTGCCCCAGAGACCAAGTTTTACGGCGACGGCCGCCGCCACACATGAAAAACAAGCTCCGACTATCCCTCGAACTCTCTTCTTCCTCCTCCTCCTCACCGTCAACTCCATCTTCCAACAATTCTTCCTCTTCTGAATCTCCCAACTTATCTTCTTCTTCGTCATCGTCGTCGGTAAAATACTGCATTTGAGTGGCGCGCGAAAAGGAAATCTCGCGTTCGCTCGCCATGGATTCTAGAATTCAGAAATAAAGAAAGGATTACGGGACTAATGAGAGATCTTTATTCTAGGTTTTTGAAGAAAGAACGAAACATAAGCAGAAACTTTGTTGATAGGCCGCAGAAAGGACATAATTATTGGGCAAGGGAGGAGGGAAACTATAGGGATGTAGGGGAGAAGACAATGATATATGTAGTGACAAATCAACGAATGTACTTTAATGCCCTTCACTCTATTAAAAGATAACGAGTTAATTAAGCACAAAAACACAATTAAGAAATATTAAACATAATAAATACTTAGTTAATTTGCCTACAAATGATTTAAATGATTATTAGCTTCTGAATGCTGTACTTACTAAAGTTGAAACTTTAATATAATTATTAAAATTTAATATTTTAATATTATTAAATAAAGTTTGGATAAACTATGGTTATTCAGTTATTTATTGCATGTGGAGCTGTGTGTCAACGAGGATGACATATTTTTTTTAGGAATAATTAAAAATAGATCGTGATAGTATCTATAAACTAGTGAATTTTTTTATTGATAATGTATTTTTTTTAATATTTTAGTATAATTATATCGTACATATTTTTTATTTTTAGTTTTTTAGAAAATGTATATGTATAGCATATTATGCAGACTGTGTTGTTTAAACTCGGGTCACTTAAAAGAATAACGTCACCCTTTATCACTAGACCACATAATATTTTAGGTTAGGTGTCGTATACATAGGTTTAATATAGGATAATTCTTTTGATTCAGTTTGTTTCATTTACAACATCAAAAATTAAATTTCTGATCTTACTTAAAAAATTAGTGTTTTATCCCACTAGGCACTAAATCAACTTATCGTTCATAAAACATTCTCATTTTTAAGATGATAGTTCAATTAAGGGTTGTATTTTGATACACAATATGAATAAAATTACATAATCTTTCTTTTAAAATCTAAATCCCTAAACCTAAAATCTTAAATTCTAAAATCTAACACTAAATTTTAAACAACTTATTTAAACTCAAAACTAACCTTTGACCCTTAAATTTAACAAATTTGTGTATCAATTTTTTTCTCAATAATTCATCAGCATGCGTGGGGTATGTTTTAAATGATCGAGGCCTTTGCTGTTTTTTTTTTTTTCTCTCCCTCGATGCTTTTGCATGGGGACTAAAGTCTAAAACTACTTGAAAATCGAAAGTTGCAGAAGATCAAAAATTCAAAATATATGTCTTCCCGTTGTAAATGAAAAAATAAGGTTAGAAAGACCGTCCTAGTATTGAACCTCTATAAAACTTAATTTGAATAGGTTAACAAATGAATCGAATATCGATAGTTAAACAAAAAAAATAGATACCCTCTCAATTTTTTTATATATATATATAATTTTATTATTATTATAGCTTATAACTTTATAAATTTAATCTTAATAGTATTCCACATTATCTTGACTTAGTACAGATTTTTCAATAAAAATGTTGAATAGGATAAGTAGGTAGATTAATAAAATAATTGCTACATGATTTGAGTTTAGAATAATATGACAGTGTCTTCACTCTTTTTGAATAGAAACCGCTAGTTTTATTAAACGAGAAAATACCCAAAATTACAATAAGAGTTTACAGCTATCATCATAAACTAAATATATAATTTGGACATTTTCCTAAAATTAGTCACTTTAGATCATACAAGGATTATACATTTTCTTAAAAAAGGCCCAGAGCCGAGCGTCGTGAGAAACTATCCACGAGCGCAAACTGCATATTCAAATTTAATCCGATAGTCCAGAGCAGGGAATATCAACATGATTACAAATAAGCGTCATCTTGATCAGTGTCTTCACTCTAAACTATGTTTAGAAAAACATTATTTTATATGTGTAACTATCATATAAGCTTCTTAATTTTGTCTAAATTCTTTTCTCTAACAGCTTTGTTTGAAATCCATTTTGCTAAAGCCATTCACCTGAGGCCACGCAAAAGCACAAACAGACAAGGAAACGCATGACAAAACAAAAAATGAACAGTGAAAGTGTAAAGGGAATGTTGAGGACTTGGTCTTCGTTCAGTTATAGTTTTTTAATGATATATAAAATAGTTCAGATTTATGTGAGTTTTGTCCTTTTTTTTTCTAAAACTAAAATTTTATTATGTGCGGGTCTTTCTAAAGTTGTTTTAGTTTAGGTTACGTTAGATTTATGTTTTGTGATAATTAGTTTTATTTATAGTGATTCAAATATATTACTTTTGTACTTGTCAATTGAAATTCGATCAAATTAAAAATAATTAACTCAGAATCCCGATTTTAAGGGTTGATATTTGATAAAATCGAGTTAATAAAATTTAAGTTAATTTATTCAAATTTTTGTTTAAATTTAATTATAAATATTTATAATTTTATAGCATTTTTTTTGCTCGGCAATAAGTTGTTATTGTTATTATTTCACATGCGATAAATATATATTTATTCTTTTTTTCCTTTCTTGTAATATACATATATCAAACAAAGTTGAGGGATTTAACTCTAACTTAAAAAATAATTCACTGATTACTAAAAATTTTGAAATATTTGAAGTGTTGTTTTAAAACTCAAACTTTATTTGAATTTTTTCGAGCCAAATTATAAAATTACGATTTGAATCGAGTTAAAAAAGTTCAATTTTTTTTATAGTTGAGTCGAGTTTCACTCATCCTTATCCGCCTTTGTAATTTATTCAAATAATTGCATGGTGGATAAATTTTTTAAAAGTTCGGAATTGCATACGAATTGAGTAATATTTCATTGTAATTATAAATATATGTAATATGAAACAAGCATTATAAAACACGATTGAATTAAAAATCAAAATATATTTAAATTGAACTACACGTGATGAGAGTTTTAAATAAGTGACAGAACCATAAACAGTGGGACAAGTCAAACCGTTAATTTTAAAAAGGATATATTAAATATTTAAATATATAAAATAGGATTATTACTATTGTAATATCCTGGGAACAAGGGTTTGAGTGCATTTAAGTATATAGTATCTTTTGATTTACGAGTTTGAGGACAATTTAGATTAAAAAAAATTTGGATCGAAGTCCCCTCCCAACTTAATATAATTTTGTTTCTATCTGAACTAAAAGAAGATTAGAAAAGAATTCACACATAATACACAAGATTTGTGATAAAAAAAATTGGAAGCCATAATATCAAAAAATGCTTATAACGTTTGACTGAATAATTATTTTAATTTTTATTTTTTAAGTACTTCAATCAGCAACGTTTTATTTAGGCCATAATATCCCCTCAATAGAAAAACTGTTAGCCAACTAATGATAAATTATTTAAAATAACGTAACAAACATACATGTGAGTGTACGACATAGTAGTACTATATAGACGAAGGCGTTGACTTTATAATAACACATAAGTAAAAAAATAATTTTATCGTTAGTTGACTATTTATCATTAGTTGACTTTATAAATTATTTTTTCGTTTGACGTATCATTCTGTCAAGTCATTTCAAACTATTTATCGTTAGTTAACTAATATTTTTCATCTATGGAGGGGTCCTTTTGACCCAAAGTAAAACGTCGAAGGTTAAAATACTTCAAAAGAAGAATATGAACTAAAATAACTATTCAGTCAAATATTAGAGATATTTTTTAACATTATATCAAAATTAACAACTAACTAGGACCACAAAATATTAATTAAAATAAGATTTATTTTAAAAAAAGTATGTAAGGGGAATTTAAATAAATAGATTTTATCAACATTTATTGTTCTCATTAAGGGTGAGCAAAACTCGGCTCGACTAGAAAAAACCGAATAACTCGATTCGACTCAAGGCGAAAATACTCGACTCGTCTTGACTCGACTCGAAATTTCATAAACTAAACTCGACTTGAAAAAATTTCAAATAAAGTTTGAGTTGTAAAATAGAAACTCGAAAAACTCAAATTTTTAGTAATTAATGGATTTATTTTTAAGTTCGAGACGAGTTCCTCAATTTTTTATTATATATATACCGATATATAAAAATATGAAGAAATATTGCAACATATGAAAAAATATGAAGAAATATATATATGCATATCTTATATGATTAGAGAAAGTAATTTAAATTGAAATCAAACCGTACTATAACATAATAAATAATTATAATTAAATTTTTATAGGAGCTCAACTCGACTCGAATTTCTTAAACTCGACTCGTATCGAAAAAATTTCATATAAAATTTGAATTGTAAAATATGACGCGTCAACTCGAAAAATTCAAAAAATTTTGACTCGACTCGATCAAACGCTCACACCTAGTCCTCGTACTGTCCGTATAGAACTCGAACATAAAGATAAATATTTGTGGGATCAGAAACTTAGAATTCAGAATTATTTGCCACGCCTAATTTGTTGTCCTCGTTACATTACATATAACTTTCAATAATTAATGCAAAAATGATTTTTATTTATTTTTTCTCTTGAGAAATTAAAAAAAGGAATAATAAAGGAATAAAAGTAAAATCCCCTCCCATTTGGCTGAGCTTCCTCGCTCTTTCCTCTTTCTTTTTCAAGTCTTAAATGATTATTTATACGTCTCATCATAATAAAAATAATAATTCATACATCATACGATATAATTCTAGAAACATATTAAATTTTATAAAATAAAAATTCCTTATCAAAGTTTATATAAATATTGATTTTTAAATATACTTGTAATATATGAATATATAAATAAGATATTAATATACTTCGTTGCTATAGTAATTAGATCCGCATTCAATTTAATTATAAAGGATTTTTTATTTAAGGTCAAATTTTGGTTTTGGCCATTTGATTAAGCTAAAATTCAATGTTTAATCATTGTATTGTAATTTGATTATTTATTTTAATAACATTATTTAGTCTAAATTGTCAATACTGTTAGTTAATCTCATTAAAGTGAATGGAATTTTTCTGAAAAATTACGTGCAATTCTTAAAGGCTTAAAGGAAAAATAGGTGCCCAAAGTATATGTATTTTGAATTTCAGTTGCCTAAAATATTTTTTTTGTAAAAATAGGTGCCAAAAATTTTTAAAGTTAGAATTTTAAGTGCACGGCTGTTAAAAAAGTTAAAAATCGTTATCCATTTAAAATGCGACACGTGCCTTTTTTATTTTTTTTTAAATTATATATTTTTTTAATAATTTAAAATTTTATAAAAAATCTTAAACTTTTAAAATTTTCTAAAATAGTCCCTAAATTCAAAATCTCCAAATCCTCACCGTTGCCGCCGGGCTCAGCCGACTGTTTCCTCTCACCCCTATCGTTGGAAACCGATGAACGGTGTGCGAATCGAACAGTTATTTCACGCCGAACGTGAACCGTTCGATTCGCACACCGTTCGCCGGTTTCTAACGACGGGGGTGAGGGAAAACGGTCGGCTGAGCCCGGCGAACGAAAGGGTAGGGCCGGCGACGACGGCGACAACGGTGAAGATTTGGAGATTTCGAATTTATGGGGTTTAGGGACTGATTTGAATGATTTTATAAATTTCAATTTTTTTAAATAATTTTTATTTAAAGAAAACAATTACAAAATCAATATTTTTATGTCACGTGTCGCGTTTTGAATGGTTAACGTGTTTTTTTAACAGCCGGGCACCTAAATTCTAACTTTGAAAACTTTAGGCACCTATATTTACAAAAAAAACTTTAGGCACCTAAAAGTTCAAAAGAGGTATACTTTGGACACCCAAAGTTCATTTAAGCCATTCTTAAATGATAATGATGGGAATATCAAATGAACTTATCTATGATGATGTAGCCAAAGTAAAAATTAAAGAGGGAATAAGAAATAATATGTTAACAACCTTTAATGCAAGTAGTTAAATATTTTAGTTGACACCTTCCTTTTCTCTTTAGATTGTGAATTCAATACCTATTAAGAGTAAAATTCTCTTTTTCTATTTAAATAAAAATTATTCAAAAAAAGAAAAAAACAATATTTCAAGCAAAGAAAGGGAAATAGTTTCTAATTTTACTTGGAAGGATTTTTTTTTTTGGGGGGGGGGGGGGTGGGGGGAGTAAATTAGAAGAAAAGGACATAATAGATAGGGATAGGAGAGCGTTTGGCATTATTCACAAATAAGTCCAAAAATCACAGTTTCCATGCAACTTCCTATATTTTGTTTGTTTCTTTATTATATTATATTATATTATATTATATTATATTATATTATATTATATTATATTATATTATATAACCTTTCGATATTCAAAAAGCTTCCCCCCTCCCCCCCCTCTAATCCAACTCTTCATTGTTCATATCCTCCCTACCATTTCTTCAATGATTATCAGCAAAGAAACAACAACATTAATAAACCCTAAATATATTTTCCTTTTAAATATATATTCTCTATCAAATATATTGTTGAAAACAACATATGTGAGATTATTGGATTCTATTATGGACTTTAGTAATCATTACAAGAAAAATGATTACTTAAATTAAGCAAAAAAGAAGGAAAGTTCTTGATTTAACCCTCTAGGTAGGTAGTTAAGTTCTTGCTAGCAATCATTTCCGTTTATTAATTCTTACATTTTCAAGTTGCGGGATTAAAATGTAATCAGAGGTATAGGATAGGGACTACTATGATAATTTTGCAGTTGAATTTTGAGTAATACAGATTTTTTTTTTGGCTTTAATTTTATCTTCCAACGGTTATAAGAATATATTTGTGTATAAAAATACCAATATGTCTTTGATGGATAAATGCTAGTATAATATTTTGATAATATAATCTTTATTGTATTTTAAATTTAATTTTTACATAAAATTGTTTTAGTTTTTTTTTAAACGATGAGGGGAAGGCTTAACCATGAGGTCAGGAGTTCGATTTATACCAATGGAAATGGAGTACATTTCATGGCCAGCCGTTTACCTCTTATTGAGAGCACTCGCGGCGAGGGGATTGGTCACTACTATCAGCGATAGATACTTTGGTTCAAACCAAAACGAGGAGGGGAAAGGATTGTCCATATCAAGTTTGGGACCTAATATCAATCTAAACTGAAGTGTTGTCTTTTGCATATAGAACATTAGTTTGATTAGTATCGTTGTTGTCATTAACATTGATGAATTTATGGGTTTAAGTATGCTTAAATGCAATTATATTCGATTTAAAATTTAGAGATGATAAATAATTTAAATATTAGAATTTATAGAGAAATATCAATAAACTTTTTTCATAATACTTCCAAAACTTGATGTTCAAGCGAGTCACTCATAGCAGCAAAATATACATAGGAATTACTGTTACTAAAGAGACTAGATATATTCAAAATAAAATATTTTCTCAAATAAAAATACAATTAGGGTGTAATGAATTTTATTTGCGGAATGACTGTAATGAATTTCCCCTTAGTATCTAAAATTTCCATAATAAAAAAGGAGAATTGACATTTTAATTCATGTTTACAAACTTTTTTAGAAATAAGGTGTTGGCGTGGTACAATCCCAACTGTCATGTCATCATACTTTTACTAAATTTACGGTTGGGATCAAATTGAGAAATATAATCAAATTTTAAGATTAATGTAAAAAATTTAGAGATCAAATTAAAATTTTATTTATTTTTTAAATCTCTTAATATATAAATCAGAACGTATTATGTATTTAAATGAATTTAAATTTATATACTCGTGTATATTATAAAATAATAATATTAATTAAATTAAGACTCAGTCGAAATTAAACTTCATTAAAATAAGTATTTTGAGGGAATAAGAAATATTTGTACTTGTACAAGTTCTGGCTCCATATCTGAGTATAGTCACAGGCCATTAATCCTCCCATGTGAAATCCTTCACGCTCCACCTGCATGATTGAAGCAAAGAATCTCAATCTTCATTCTTTCAAATCAGAAAATCATATATATATTTGTTCGAAAAAAAAAGGAAATTATATATATATATATAAGATTAAAGTATAGTATCAGTACCAAAAACTAATTGATCTAGTAAGATAAAACACTAAATTTAACGATGGGCCTAGAGGGAGGTTGGGGCAGACGTCTATCCTAAAATTTGAAATTAATATATGATTTAAAATTTTTTATGTGTTTTCTAGTGAAAGTTTATTTTCGCTATCTTAAAATTTTATAAGTTCATTTTCTAACATAAAATTGTGCGTTCGCCCCTGACTAAATCCCTTAAACAATGTCAGAGATTTGAATCATGATATTGTGAACGGAGCTATTGGGTTGGGAGGGCCGCTCCTATAATGAGCATCTACAATATCCGATCCGAATTAGTAAATCAAAGAGTTAGATATTGGTGGTTTTACCAAGAAAATATACTATCGGCAGTTGTATTATATTTAAAAGATTATTTTAATTCTTTTATTATAAAAAGTGTTTTAGTTCGGTACGTTAATAAAGTTGATGTTTTAATCTAAACACTAAAATTATTATTAGCTGGGTTAAGTATATTGATTTAAACACTTTTTATGCCTCTTTCAATTTTAAACTCGAGTAAATTAATCGGTTTTAAAACTTTTTTTAAAATTTTATATAAAATTATTAAACATTTATAAAATCTAAACACAAAATTAATTCATATTCTAACTTCAAACTTCATTATATTCGCTCACAATAATACTACTATTACAAGTCAATTAATATGGGCCTAAAAATATTTATACCAAAATATTTAAGTAAATTAACCGTACCTTTTACGTTTTGGATTATAATATTAACTATTTTAAATGTATAGAGATTAAAATATCTTTTTATAATGGAGAGACTGAAATAAAATACTGGAAATAGTGTAAGGGCTTGTAATAAACTTTAACATATATAAAGAAATTAAAATTGTAGAGAATAATTGGTAGTTTATTTATATATAAATACATACCTGAAATCTTGTAATATATATATGATGGATACTATTTATTATATGATAACTAATTGTTGTTTTGTTGTCGATGTTCAGACCAATAATATATATATATATATATACATATATAATTGTCGATTTAAAATTTATTTTAGCACCTTCCAATAAAATTTATTGGAATTCTTTAATATAAAATTCTTAGTTTAGCAGGAAGGTATAGATGAGTTAATTTAAATTTAAAATCGGACAAAAATATTATTTTAGACTCAAATAGAATTCTCAAAAAAAAATGTCTATACTTGTTGCTTCCCTTCTCTCTCTTAAAAGTAACTTCTCCCTTCTTTCTTAAAACTCTAAATCAGATTTAGATGTTTGGGTGGTGTCGCTCTTGGCCTTTAAGCGACAGTCACTTTCGTTTAAGAAATTATATTATGGGTCATTCCTACCACGTCATCCATGAGACCAACCAATAAAATTTATTAATTTTATTAATTTTTTCATGTCATATTTTTACCAAGTGAATCTTCATTTGGTAAAAACTGTTTTTAAACTTGATTTATAGTAAATATAAATGAAGATTCACTTGGTAAAAAGATAAGATTGAATGTCTATACTTGTTGCTTCCCTTCTCTCTCTTAAAAGTAACTTCTCCCTTCTTTCTTAAAACTCTAAATCAGATTTAGATGTTTGGGTGGTGTCGCTCTTGGCCTTTAATCAACAGTCACTTACGTTCAAGAAATTATATTATGGGTCATTCCTACCATGTCATCCATGAGACCAACCAATAAAATTCATTCATTTCATTAATTTTTTCATGTCATATTTTTACCAAGTGAAGATTCACTTGGTAAAAACTGTTTTTAAATTTGATTTATAATAAATATAAGTGAAGATTCACTTGGTAGAAAGATAAGATGGAAAGAAATTAATAAACTGTTACAAGCTACATGATGCAACCCTAATCAAACTAGCACATGTTTCCTTCTTGAATTATCTTTTCCAATGTTTATAGTACAATTGAGTTACTAGATATAGGCAAACCCTAGCCATGGTCACACCAAAAACTTGGTATATTTTCAAAGGGACCCCTAAAATTAAATTCTAGCAAGTGAAGAGATCTCCAGGACCACTTACCATTAAAGCTTGAATTGGAGTTTTGCATACATAGCTACGTACGTACAATATTTGCACAATTTGGCCTTTTCTTACCCCCGAACTTTCCTGGAAAATGCAATGGGAAAACCGCTTTCAAAAATTTTGGTGCCACTCTCTCATTTCACCCTCGTTCAATCTTCGAAATGAAAGCTTGTCAATTTGATCCGTACACAGTTTTCCAACCATGTAAAGAAGACAAATCCCACAAGGCATCTCCAAATATTTAATGAAGATTCTTTTATATAATCTCTAATGTCTTATTATTGGTCGAATAATTTAGATCGAGTATTGTAGAGATTCAATATAAGAGTGACCCTTTCAACACAGTTTATTATATTCACAACGTTAAAATTTAAATCTCTGACATTGCTTAAGAAACCTTCTAAATTAGGGGTGAGCAAAACTCGACTTGACTTAGCTCGAATCATAAATTTAATAAATTCGCTCGAAAAATTCAAATAAAGCTTGGGTTATAAAATGAGAGTAAGCAATGAATCAATTTTCAAGTTCGAGTTGAATCCCTCAAGTTTTTCTGATATATGTATATTGCATCTAAAAGTATGAAGAAATATATATATATATATATATATATTGTATATGGTTATAGAAAGTCGTTTAAATTAAAATCGTACGGTATCATAACATTATAAATATTTACAATTAAAATTGAACAAACTCTAATAACTCAACTCGAAAAAAATTTAAATAAAATTTAAATTATAAAATAGGACTCGTCAACTAATTAACTAGAAATTTTTTACTTGACTTGGGTCAACTCAATCGAATACTCACCCTACTCTAAATCCAACTTTGATTTTTGGGTTTTTGACAATTGATTTTATAAGCATCCAATGATACAATAAGTTAATATAGTTTGTTTTCTTCCTATATTATACTTTTTGACTTGAATTAAAGTGATTTTAGTGGAGAAGAAATAGGGTTTCTGTTAAATAGTGGTACTATTAGTTTTTTACATTACTTTATAGGTTCGACAACTAGGGTTTCTGTTGGTAAAACGATCCTACCATGTTTAAAATGGTTATTTTAAAATGAATTTTGTAAATGTGCTTGAAAATGACAAAGCACATGTTATTCTAATTCTAATAAAGATTAGCCAAAAGAAAAAACTTTGATACACAGGCTGTGTAAACTTTAGTTTACACGTGCCTTTTAGTTTTAGGGGTTAGAGGTTTAGTTTAGGGTTTAAGGTTTAGGGGTCTTGGTTGTAGTGTTTAGTATTTAAGGTTAGTGTTTAGAATTTAGGGTTTAGAGTGGGGTTTAGTTTTTTAGGGTTAGGGTTAGAAATTTAAGATTTGGTTTTATAGTGTAAATACATGCTTGTGTAAAATTAATTTTACACAGTCTGTGTATCAAAGTTTTACCCTTAGTCAAAACCTATGATAATATTTAGGGGGAAATAATAATGAACTAATTAATTTACTGCAGATGATTACCCATTTAACTTGACAGGTGAATGGCTAATTTATAGACAAGGCTACTTTACACTTTTGCTATTCTTTTCGTCGGTTCTATTTATTTTCATGACATGAAGATTAGTTGTTACCATTTTCATGACATTAAGATTAGCTGTTACCATGTTTAGAATATTTCATATAATTTTTTTATGGAGAAAAATTTTAATACACAGGCTGTGTAAATTTTAATTTACACACATCTTTTAGTTTTAGGGTTAAGGGTTTAGTTTAGAAATTAGATTTTTAGGGGTTTGGGTTGTAGGGTTTAGAATGTAATGTTAGTATTTAGAATTTAGGATTCAGGTTTAATTTTAATTTATAGTATAAATAAGCAGGCTTGTGTAAGCCTGTGTATTAAATTTAAACATTTTTTATTCGATATGATTTTTGTTCCAGGAATAGAAATTTTTTATTTTTTTATGTCTTTACGTATACTCTAAAATTAAAATATTGAATTTAAGATTTAAGACGATGGTGTATGGTTTAAGGTGTAGGATTTAGTTTTTATTGGTTTAAGATTTAAAGTTAAAGTGTAGGGTTTAAATTTTTAGTGATGGGTTGTATATAGGACACCAAAAAATCATATTGTACTTTGCACCTTTCTTATTCATTGTCATAAATTTCAAATTTTTGTCCGGCTACTGAATTAATACAATGATAATCTTGTGACAATGTTTGAATCATGATTTTGTGCCATCATTTTTTTAATTTTTTTTGTCTGTGATTTTTTTTATAAATGTAGTTAATGTAAGGGTAAAATATACTAGATGTCATTTAATTATAGGTTTAATAATAAACATGTCACTTTTTTTAAAAAGTAATAATTCGGTCACTCATTTATAGTTTTAAGAACAAATATATCATTTAATTAAAATTTCTGACAAACAAATCACTTGTATTAAAATTGAAACTATAATTGGTTGACAAATGTTTCAAAGATTATTATCACATTTAACTTGTAACAACCATTTCTCTCTTAACGGATTTGGGCATGTGAATTATGAAGATTCTCACTTCAATGTTGGTTTGCCGGTGTCATAAGGAACTTATTGGAACATGCTCACCTAAACCCTAAACCAGGGACGGAAATAATTTTATATTAGGGGTCGAATTTATAAAATTTTAAGAGACGAACTTATAAAATTTTAGGAGGCAAAAATAGATATTTTTAATAGAAAAGACGGCTGACTCCTCCAGCCCCCTTTGGGTCCATCCCTGCCTAAACCTAGGGGCGGAGCCTCTATGGGACTAGAGGGGGCCATGGCCCCAAACTTTTGAGAAATTCGAATTTTTCCCCTAAACTTTTAAAAAATTAATTTGGCCCCCTCAAGATTTTAAAAAAATCATATTCAGCTTCAAAAGTTTGAATATTTTCAATTAAATCCCCTCTTAAAATTTTAAAAAGTATATTTAAATCTCTCAAAATTATTAAAAATTTTAATTAAACCCTTGAAATTTTCGTTTAAGCCTCTAACTTTTCAAAAAAATTATTTTGGCCCCCTAAACTCTTACTCTAAGTTTCGCCACTGCCTAAACCCTTTCTTTACCCTAAACAGTTCATTAGTTTCTCACATCCTGGATATTCAGCTAATTAAATGCCTGTTTGTGGTATATATTTGGTTTTTCAAAACACCCCAAGCTGTGCAATGGAACCTCAAGAATGGTGTGAAGTGTCTGATTGGTTCAACATTCAGGCACTTCATCAGAACAGGTTGTGTGTTGTATGTTCCTTACCTGTGTGCATCATGTTCACAGTGTTCTGCTTTGTGATTGAGTTACTTCATGGCTCATGCATGACCAAAACTAAAAGTGGAAAAAGAAGACATTGTAGTGTAAATCTACATGTGTACATAATAGAACTTTCAACTAATGTGGTCTGCAGAGTGATGATGAATGCTAAAATTGCGATAAACGGGCGTTTCTTGCCACGCTTGGTCATTTTTGTAGTTTGGGGACATGAACATGAATGTCTTATTGACCCTCAGGTGGAAGTAGCAGGGATGGGATTTCACATTAATCAGCCAGGTTCCTCAGTTGCAACATCACTGATTGATGGAGAACGTGCTTCTTTAGTTCACAAAATGTTCATGAACAAGCACGACGATGACGGTGATGCTGAAGAGATTGCAAGGAGATCAAAGCTGAAGTTTGAATCTCTATTAATTCTTCTTTATGTTATGATAACTGATAAGTGTTAGTACCTATGTAATCAAACGAGACATAAGGTATTAGCAGTTTTTTGCCTCATAATCAAAGCTGATGGAGCTTTTATTTTCTTCTTGCAAAGTATACATTGGCATAAGTTTTGTATGAACATTTAGATTTTTAAAGTTTAAGAAGTTTCCAAATGTAAATGGAGGAGAAAAGCAAAGGATGTATTGACTTAGCAAATCAGCAGAATAAGATTATTTCAGTACAATCCAACCTGAAAATCCAATGATATAACATTTGAGGGTTTAATTTTGTCGGATTATGTTAGAAATTTATGTACGGTATTTTCGATTACAAAATATTATAAGAAAAGCAACGCCAGTCCTCAACTGGGATAGCTCAGTTGGGAGAGCGTCAAACTGAAGTTCGCGTGTTCGATCCATGCTCACCGCATTTATTCTGTTTTTCTCTTCCTCTATTTTTCTTTTTTCTATATTTTGTCGCAGGTGCAAAAGCCCAACGAGTGAAAAAAATTGGAGATCCTTCTGGTCAATGACTTGGATGTCTAACTGCACAATTTTTTTAATAAGGATGATAAATTGGCTTTCTATAACTGTGCAATACAATCTCGAAGAAAAACTCATGTAAGCATTGTACAGGGTTCCTATATATATAAACTTAAACTTGTGTAGATCATAAAGGGACTTACTTTTACTGGTTTAACTCAACATGTGCCCCATAAACAGAGCTAAATGGCTTATCTGATTCCTATAGCCGACCTTGCATTTGGGGGAAGGCTTGCTTCTTGTTGTTTAATTTTCTGTCAACAGGATGTCCCTGTTATAAATTCCTTTTGGATGATGTTTTATAACATAATCCTATGTTTGCTCATTTGCTTTCATTAGTTTGACAGTTGTTTCTTTTCATCATGTTCCTGTTTGTGTTGCTGATTTCTTCACTCCTTTTATTGACAGAACATGCTTCAAAGTTTGAAGAGGAAGAGTTGGTTCTTAAAGTTGGAGAGTGATTCTAGGCAAGCATTTCTTCTTTATGTTATGATAGGTTTCGCTTGGTATTTGTAATAATTTTCTTGTGTTAGTACCGATTTAACCAAACGAGACCTTAAGATATTAGCAGTGTTTTTTGCCTCGTAATCGAATCTGATGGGGCTTTTATTTTATGGTTGCAAACTGTACATTGGCAAAAGTTTTGTATGAACACTAAGATCTCCTTTTAAAGTTTAACAAGTTTCCAAATGGATATGGATATGAAAATGCCAACTGAGGGCAAAAGCAATGTATTGGCTTACCAAATCAGCAGAGTAAGATTATTTCAGTACAATCTAACCTTGAAAGCGAATGATATATATAAACATTTGAGAGTCTTGATTTTGCCTGATTATGACATAATTTCATGACATGGCATTGAATATCAAAATTATAAGCAAAAACTAGAGCTAACTTATGGCGATAGCTCAGTTGGGAGAGCGTCAGACTAAAGATCTAAAGGTTGCGTTTTTGATCCATGCTGACCGAATGCTCATTATCTTTTGAAGGAAAAACGATGAAATTGTACAAGGACGCAAAAGAGCAGCTCCTAGGGGAAGAGGTACGAAAGTATAAAGACTCTTTAGTTCACAAAATGTTCATGGACAAGCATGACAACGAAGACGACGACGATTGTACAAACCTTTTTGTCTGCGAGACTGCTAAGGATGTACACACGTTGCTTGGTTTGAACAAAGCGAAGGAAAGTATTTTACTTATTTTGAAGAGGTATTTTTACTAAAGTGTTTTTTCCTCGTAATCAAAGCTGACGGGGTTTTATTTTCTTCTTGCAAGGTATACGTTGTCAAAAGTTCTGTATGAGCATTTAGATATGCTTTTAAAGTTTAAGAAGTTTCCAAATGTATTTGGATATGAAAAAAATGAACACGTGAAAGGAGGAGAAAAGCAAAGGATGTATTGACTTACCAAATCAGCAGAATAAACAAGATTATTTCACTAAAATCCAACCTGGAAAGCCAATGCTATAAACATTTTTTGAGGGTTTAATTTTGTCGGATTATATTCGAAATTTATGTAGGGTAATTTGTTTCTCCTACAAAATATTAAAAAAAAGTAACTTCAGAAAAACTTGCGGGGATAGCTCAGTTGGGAGAGCGTCAGACTGAAGATCTGAAGGTCGCGTGTTCGAACGCTCACCGCATGTCTTACCTTCCTCTCTGTTTCTATAATTTTGTATTGATTTTAGAAGGAAAAGAAGAACATATGGATGTAAGGATAAATGTTGGAGATACTTCAAATTCTTTGCTGCCTTTTAATTGGCTGATTTCTGAAACCTCCCTAGTCCCCGCCACAATAACCCTTTCATCTCCACCAATTCCTTCTTCCTTTCTCATTCTCAACATATTCACTTCCATTTCCCTTGTCAAAGCT